>JAOWBW010000245.1:983618-1207607 GCA_026119855.1 Campanula takesimana | reverse complement strand
CGGTATGGGACGGTTGGCGATAGGGAGCCTCTCATATATGTGCTATGTGCTATATGATCATTTGTGGCATTGTTCCTTTATGTTTATCATATTAGCATGTAATGTAGTTGCATTTTAGTAACTTACTGAGATTTATTCTCACCCTTTATTTGTTTACCGTTTAGATAAGAAGGAGCCCAGGGGATAGTTCACACACACTGGGAGGACGTCGAGGAGATCTTTGGGTAAGACATTTTGGGAAAGTTTGTGTAAGTAAAGGATACATTATGTAAATGTAATACCTTTTGGGTAGTATACCCGTGACTGGTTTGTATCATCTCTTCTAGTAGATGTTCGTGTTTGTAATTAAGTAAGTAAAGTCAGTAGTTGTAGCCAAGTGGCTTAGTACTTGTTTGTGAAAGGTTGTTTTGTGACTGAAGTCGTGTTTTAGTATTGAGTTGGTGGTGTGAACCTTTTTATAGAAAGTATATTTCGAAAAATTTTCTTAAAAATGTTTATGACGTCTTCCGTGCGTGTCCCGGACGTGGGGCCAAGTAGGACCACGGGTCGGGGCGCGACAGTTGGTATCAGAGCTAGGTTGTAGATGGTCTAGAATGACTAAGTGACCTAGGAGGGTAGTTGAGTATGGAGTGAGTAACGTTGAGTGTTTTATGCAGGTACTCAGTAAAAATGCCGGAACATGAGGGTGAACAGTCTGGTACTGCGGGCCAGGGTAATGTAAGGGAAGTAGCTCGAGCTATGTTTCAAGGGATGTTTGAGGCTGCAATGAAAACCATCCATGATCAGAGGCAAGGAGGAGAGCATGCACCTCCGAGGTATGGTCTAGAACAGTTTTGAAGATGAAACCAACCGGCTATGATGGTGAACCAGATGTGACCAAAGTTGAGAGATGGATTGAATCCATGGAGAAGATATTTGATGTCCTAGTATGTACTGAAGAAGATCGGGTTAGGTTTTCTACCTACAAGTTAAGTGGAGCTGCGGAGTATTGGTGGAGAACACTGAAGGCTAGTTGGGACGAAGCTCATGTACCTTATACTTGGGCAAATTTTCTGAGGAAGTTCAAGGAACATTTTATTCCAAGGGTGGATCAGGACCGAAAGGAAGTGGAATTTCTTAGCTTGGAACAGAATACAATGTCGGTGGCTCAGTATGCAGCCAAGTTCACGGAGCTATCGAGGTATTGTACCCATTTAATTGCAACAGAGGAGAGAAAGGCAACAAGGTTTGTGAAAGGGTTAAAGACAGTGATCTGAACTCAATTGGTGTCCCACAAGCTACAAGAATTTCAAGATGCAGTTGATCGAGCTTATCAAGTGGAGTACGACATTGAAGAACACAAGAGGAAGGTGGAATTAACAAGTGCTGGAAGGCAAGGTAGACCACAACCGCAAAGGAATGATAATCGTGGAGGACAAGGGACTTCAACCCCATTTAGAGGACAACCACAAGGGCAACCGAGTGTTAGAAATCAAGGTAATTTCTCTGGGGGTCAAAGCAAGAGAGTATGTAATTATTGTCAGAGGGAAGGGCACAGTGAGGAACGGTGTTGGAAGAAACAAGGAAAGTGTTTGAATTGTGGGCAACTTGGCCATTTTCAAAGAAATTGCCCGAGATTGGGGAGTCAACCATCGGGGAGTGGTGTTGGATCGTCTCAGGGTCAGAAAAGGGATGCCTCAGGAAAACCAAAGGTTCAAGGTCGTGTGTTTGCAATCAATCAACAACAAGCTTCGGATGCTTCCACCGTGATAGGAGGTATAATTTCTATGTCCAGTTCGAGGGCACGTGCACTTATAGACCCCGGCTCATCGCATTCATATGTTTCTGTGTCTTTTGCATCTCGATTGCATTCTTCCTTTGAGTCTTTGCCTTATGTGCTAGAAGTGTCGACTCCTATGGGAAATTGTTTGATAGCTGATAAGGTGTTGCGTGATTGTGATGTGCATATTAGTGAGCATGTTTTACTTGCTGATCTAGTTATTTTGCCATTGCAAGACTTTGATGTTATTTTGGGTATGGATTGGTTAAGTAAATATCATGCATCTGTTGATTGTTTTAAGAAAGTGATTACGTTTTCTATCCCTAGTGTGCCTGTGTTTACTTTTGAGGCAACTTCTTTGGGTAAGGGAATTCGTATTATCTCTTATGTGAAAGCTAGGAAGCTATTGCACCGTGGTTGTGTGGGGTATTTGGCTTGTGTTTTGGATACTACTAAAAAGTCTCCTAAAGTAGAAGATATGAATGTTGTTAAAGAGTTTCCTGATGTGTTCTCTTCTGAATATTCTATGCCTCCCGATAGAGAGATCGAGTTTGGTATTGACTTGATTCCAGGTACTACCCCAATATCTGAAGCACCTTATAGAATGGCTCCAGCTGAACTAAAAGAATTGAAGGTGCAATTACAAGAGTTGCTGGATAGGGGATTCATCCGTCCTAGTGTGTCACCGTGGGGAGCTCCTGTGTTGTTTGTCAAAAAGAAAGAGACTATGCATCGACTATAGGAAGCTGAATCAGGTAACTGTAAAGAATAAGTATCCTCTCCCTCACATTGATGACTTGTTTGATCAACTCCAAGGGTCAGTCGTCTTTTCAAAGCTTGACTTGAGGAGTGGGTACCATCAGTTAAAGATCCGTTCTGAGGATATTTCTAAGACTGCTTTCCGTAGTAGGTATGGTCATTACGAGTTTCTTGTTATGCCTTTCGGGTTGACTAATGCTCCGGCTGTTTTCATGGATATGATAAATCGGGTTTTCAAGCCTTATCTTGACACCTTCGTGGTTGTATTTATTGACGATATTCTTGTGTATTCCAAGTCTAAGGAGGAGCACGAGCAGCACTTGCGAATGGTTTTATCTGTTCTTCGTGAGAAGCAACTGTTTGCGAAATTCAGTAAGTGTGATTTTTGGCTCGATGAAGTGTCTTTTCTGGGCACGTGGTTTCTAATAGAGGAATATCTGTAGATCCTTCCAAGATTGAAGCTATTGTGAATTGGAAGAGGCCTGAATCAGTTACGGAGATTCGAAGTTTCTTGGGTCTAGCCGGGTATTATAGAAGATTTATCGAGGGGTTTTCTAAAATTGCTACTCCATTGACTCAGTTGACTCGAAAGAATGTACCGTATGTGTGGGATGGTAAGTGCCAAGCTAGTTTTGAAGAGTTGAAGAAGAGGTTGACTACAGCTCCTATCCTTGCGCTTCCTAATGGAAATGATGATTTGGTAATTTATAGCGATGCTTCTAAAGAAGGCCTCGGGTGTGTGTTAATGCAAAACGGAAGGGTGATTGCGTATGCTTCAAGAAAGTTGACTCCGAGTGAGCAGAATTATCCTACCCATGACATGGAGCTAGCTGCGATTGTTTTTGCGTTGCACAAGTGGAAACACTATCTGTATGGAGCCAAATTTGAGATTTTTACCGATCATCAAAGTTTGAAGTACCTTTTCTCCCAAAAAGAGTTGAATAACAGGCAAAGAAGATGGATGGAGCTATTGAAGGATTATGATTGTACAATCTCTTATCACCCGGGTAAAGCAAATGTGGTAGCTGATGCCATTAGCCGAAAATCTTTTATGGCTTCATTGATGGTGCGTGAATGGAAGATGTTAGAGGATGCTCGAGATTAGGATCCTTGTGAGTCAAAGCATGGGGCTATTTTTGCGAGTATTCAAGTATTACCAGTTTTGATTCAACAAATAAAGGAAGCTCAGAAGGATGATCCGGAGTTGGTGAAAATAGCGGATAAAATCAAAGATGGCAAATTTGGGGATTTCTCTCTTAATTCCGAAGGAGTGTTAACTTTCAGAGGTCGGTTATGTGTACCTTGCGTTGAGGGGATTAAACGCCAAGTTCTTGATGAGGGCCACAAGTCGAGATATACTATTCATCCCGGGAGCACAAAAATGTATCAGAATTTGAAGCAACACTTTTGGTGGAATAATATGAAGAGAGAAATAGCGGATTATGTATCTAAGTGTCTAACATGTCAACAAGTGAAAGCTGAACATCAAAGGCCTGCGGGGTTACTTCAACCGTTAGAGATTCCGGAATGGAAGTGGGAACATGTTACTATGGATTTCGTGACGGGATTACCTCGCACTCGAAGAAGGTTTGATGCAGTTTGGGTGGTCGTGGATAGATTGACCAAGTCTTCTCATTTTCTACCTATTGAGATTAGTTACTCGATGGAAAGGCTTGCAACCTTGTATATAAATGAGATTGTGAGATTGCATGGAGTTCCGGTGAGTATTGTGTCTGATCGTGACCCTAGATTTACATTTCGATTTTGGCAAGCGTTTCAGAAGGCTTTGGGTTCAGAGTTGAAGTTCAGTACAGCTTTTCATCCCCAGACAGATGGGCAGTCAGAGAGGACTATTCAGATTCTCGAGGATATTTTGCGAGTTTGCTCAGTTGATTTTTCAGATTCTTGGGATTCTCATTTACCTCTCGTGGAATTTGCCTATAATAACAGTTTTCAGTCAAGTATTGGGATGGCCCCGTATGAAGCTTTGTATGGGAGGAAATGTCGGTCTCCAATTTGTTGGGATGAAGTGGGAGAAGCAAAGATTTGGGGTATTGATATGGTGAACAAGTCAGTTGAGGAGGTTAAGCTTATCCGAGATCGTTTGAGTACCGCTCAGAGTAGACAGAAAAGCTATGCCGATCACCGGAGGCGAGATCTCGAGTTTGAAAAAGGTGACTTTGTGTTTTTGAAAGTTTCACCTAAAGTGGGGATTCGAAGGTACGGGAAGAAAGGCAAGCTGGCACCGAGGTATATTGGTCCATTCGAGATTTTGAGTAGAGTTGGTCATAGAGCGTATCGTCTTGCGTTACCTCATTATCTTGACAAGATCCATAATGTTTTTCATGTCTCGATGCTTAGGAAGTATGTATATGATCCTTCTCATGTCTTATCCGAGGTTCCTGAGGATATTGAACCGAGTATGTCTTACGAGGAGCACCCGGTCCAAGTTATTGATTCGAAGGTTCAAGAGTTGCGAACTAAAAGTATTCCCCTAGTTCGAGTTGTGTGGAGAAATCATAACGTGGAAGAGTCGACTTGGGAGCTTCGGGAGGAGATCGAGAGGAAGTACCCTTGGTTGTTTGAGGGTTGAGGTAAGCAATCCTAAAATTCGGGTCGAATTTTCTTTAAGGGGGAGTGAGTGTAACGACCCCGAAATCCGTTTTATTTATTTTAATATTTATTTTATATTCTGATAATTTTAATTTAAAATTATGTGTGCATTTGATGTGTTGCATCATCTTATATGAATTTGCTCATCTTAATTGATTATTGGTGTTAGTTAAGTGTTAGTAGTAAAATTTATTTGGGGAGTTAAGTTGTTAGTGGAATTTATGGGGGCTTATTGAAAATGAGAGTTTAGGGGTTTAAAGGTTTAAAATAAAAGTTGAGGGGTTTATGTGTTAAAAGTGGAATTGGAGGGGCTTTAGTGTATGGGTATAAATACCAATCAAGGCTTACTTACCTTCACAATTTCACTACCTGGGAATGAATGAGGCAAAACACACACACACACTAGAAATCACTCTCTCTGGGTTATGAACAACAAAGGTTAGAGTTCTTCTTTATTAATTTCCTCATTTTTATTTACTACTCCATTTTCAAATCTAATTACATATAAATGTTCAGGGTGTTGAATAGATTCTTCCTACCGATCCATATTATTTTTCTTGACATCTTTTCCGGAAAATAGGTAAGTTACTAATCCCCCTTTAAATGTTAAAATGGTCATAAGTATGCTTTATATGCTTTATATGTGATAAAACAATGTTTTGGTATGTTTTATTTATACTTGTAATTTTGGGACAAAGGGAGTAGTATGAAATTGGTTCTTGTTGGTGTTAGTATTGTTCTTGGGCTGAGTTTTAGCCTTTGTGTAAGTGTAGATGTTAAGTGTTGCAAGCTTTGGTAATTTTGGATTGTGAAATGAAAGGAGTAAACATTGGTTAAGGTTTTAGGTCTGCCGGGTGATGTGGGCGGCCGCCCAAAAATGGGCGTGCGGCCGCACACCTATCTGAAGGGTTTTCTTCATGGAACAGAGCATTTTGGGCGGCCGCACAGCCCTGTTTGGGCGACCGCCCAGTTATCTGGAAAAGTTTGGAGTGTTCAAACTAAGGGGTTTAGAGGTCAATCTTGGTCTAGTTTTTGGGTAGTGTCCTAAAGTAGTTAGATGA
This sequence comes from Campanula takesimana, assembly GCA_026119855.1. Lineage (NCBI taxonomy): Eukaryota > Viridiplantae > Streptophyta > Magnoliopsida > Asterales > Campanulaceae > Campanula > Campanula takesimana. Next base: position 1,201,415 of record JAOWBW010000245.1, on the reverse strand, counting down.
TTGTTATGGATCACTAAAGTGGTAGAATTGGTTCCTTTGTGGACACAATTGTTGTGAAATGTGAGTAATGGATTTAGTGCACATTGTTGAACACTTTGGAATGGTTCCCTACATTGGAATCATTGTCCCTGATTGGTGTTTAAGCAAGTATTTCTGTAGGGTGCTTGCGTGTAAAGTCCAGCTGGTACTTTTGTGTGTGTTTGGGCAGTGATAGGGATTATAATGGTCTCACGAGCCAAGTACATTATAAGGCTCCTATCATTGGTTTCCCATTTTTAACCCCCTTCCTTAGGCCAAAGGTTGGGCACTTTGGGTTAATACTTTGTGTCATTTTCCCCGTTGTTGTTGTTGTTGTTGTTTGGTTCCGGAACCCGTTTCAGCTCTTCGATGCTGCTCAGTTGATGCCTCTCAGATGGCTATTGTTTGGTTTGATAACCTTGGCTCAGTATCCATGTATGAGTGTTCATTTCCGCTTTATGTGTTGCATGATGAGTTGGTCGTTATTTCCAACCGGTATGGGACGGTTGGCGATATGGAGCCTCTCATATTATGTGCTATGTGCTATATGATCATTTGTGGCATTGTTCCTTTATGTTTATCATATTAGCATGTAATGTAGTTGCATTTTAGTAACTTACTGAGATTTATTCTCACCCTTTATTTGTTTACCGTTTTAGATAAGAAGGAGCCCAGGGGATAGTTCACACACACTGGGAGGACGTCGAGGAGATCTTTGGGTAAGACATTTTGGGAAAGTTTGTGTAAGTAAAGGATACATTATGTAAATGTAATACCTTTTGGGTAGTATACCCGTGACTTGGTTTGTATCATCTCTTCTAGTAGATGTTCGTGTTTGTAATTAAGTAAGTAAAGTCAGTAGTTGTAGCCAAGTGGCTTAGTACTTGTTTGTGAAAGGTTGTTTTGTGACTTGAAGTCGTGTTTTAGTATTGAGTTGGTGGTGTGAACCTTTTTATAGAAAGTATATTTCGAAAAATTTTCTTAAAAATGTTTTATGACGTCTTCCGTGCGTGTCCCGGACGTGGGGCCAAGTAGGACCACGGGTCGGGGCGCGACAGTTGGTATCAGAGCTAGGTTGTAGATGGTCTAGAATGACTAAGTGACCTAGGAGGGTAGTTGAGTATGGAGTGAGTAACGTTGAGTGTTTTATGCAGGTACTCAGTAAAAATGCCGGAACATGAGGGTGAACAGTCTGGTACTGCAGGCCAGGGTAATGTAAGGGAAGTAGCTCGAGCTATGTTTCAAGGGATGTTTGAGGCTGCAATGAAAACCATCCATGATCAGAGGCAAGGAGGAGAGCATGCACCTCCGAGGTATGGTCTAGAACAGTTTTGAAGATGAAACCAACCGGCTATGATGGTGAACCAGATGTGACCAAAGTTGAGAGATGGATTGAATCCATGGAGAAGATATTTGATGTCCTAGTATGTACTGAAGAAGATCGGGTTAGGTTTTCTACCTACAAGTTAAGTGGAGCTGCGGAGTATTGGTGGAGAACACTGAAGGCTAGTTGGGACGAAGCTCATGTACCTTATACTTGGGCAAATTTTCTGAGGAAGTTCAAGGAACATTTTATTCCAAGGGTGGATCAGGACCGAAAGGAAGTGGAATTTCTTAGCTTGGAACAGAATACAATGTCGGTGGCTCAGTATGCAGCCAAGTTCACGGAGCTATCGAGGTATTGTACCCATTTAATTGCAACAGAGGAGAGAAAGGCAACAAGGTTTGTGAAAGGGTTAAAGACAGTGATCTGAACTCAATTGGTGTCCCACAAGCTACAAGAATTTCAAGATGCAGTTGATCGAGCTTATCAAGTGGAGTACGACATTGAAGAACACAAGAGGAAGGTGGAATTAACAAGTGCTGGAAGGCAAGGTAGACCACAACCGCAAAGGAATGATAATCGTGGAGGACAAGGGACTTCAACCCCATTTAGAGGACAACCACAAGGGCAACCGAGTGTTAGAAATCAAGGTAATTTCTCTGGGGGTCAAAGCAAGAGAGTATGTAATTATTGTCAGAGGGAAGGGCACAGTGAGGAACGGTGTTGGAAGAAACAAGGAAAGTGTTTGAATTGTGGGCAACTTGGCCATTTTCAAAGAAATTGCCCGAGATTGGGGAGTCAACCATCGGGGAGTGGTGTTGGATCGTCTCAGGGTCAGAAAAGGGATGCCTCAGGAAAACCAAAGGTTCAAGGTCGTGTGTTTGCAATCAATCAACAACAAGCTTCGGATGCTTCCACCGTGATAGGAGGTATAATTTCTATGTCCAGTTCGAGGGCACGTGCACTTATAGACCCCGGCTCATCGCATTCATATGTTTCTGTGTCTTTTGCATCTCGATTGCATTCTTCCTTTGAGTCTTTGCCTTATGTGCTAGAAGTGTCGACTCCTATGGGAAATTGTTTGATAGCTGATAAGGTGTTGCGTGATTGTGATGTGCATATTAGTGAGCATGTTTTACTTGCTGATCTAGTTATTTTGCCATTGCAAGACTTTGATGTTATTTTGGGTATGGATTGGTTAAGTAAATATCATGCATCTGTTGATTGTTTTAAGAAAGTGATTACGTTTTCTATCCCTAGTGTGCCTGTGTTTACTTTTGAGGCAACTTCTTTGGGTAAGGGAATTCGTATTATCTCTTATGTGAAAGCTAGGAAGCTATTGCACCGTGGTTGTGTGGGGTATTTGGCTTGTGTTTTGGATACTACTAAAAAGTCTCCTAAAGTAGAAGATATGAATGTTGTTAAAGAGTTTCCTGATGTGTTCTCTTCTGAATATTCTATGCCTCCCGATAGAGAGATCGAGTTTGGTATTGACTTGATTCCAGGTACTACCCCAATATCTGAAGCACCTTATAGAATGGCTCCAGCTGAACTAAAAGAATTGAAGGTGCAATTACAAGAGTTGCTGGATAGGGGATTCATCCATCCTAGTGTGTCACCGTGGGGAGCTCCTGTGTTGTTTGTCAAAAAGAAAGAGACTATGCATCGACTATAGGAAGCTGAATCAGGTAACTGTAAAGAATAAGTATCCTCTCCCTCACATTGATGACTTGTTTGATCAACTCCAAGGGTCAGTCGTCTTTTCAAAGCTTGACTTGAGGAGTGGGTACCATCAGTTAAAGATCCGTTCTGAGGATATTTCTAAGACTGCTTTCCGTAGTAGGTATGGTCATTACGAGTTTCTTGTTATGCCTTTCGGGTTGACTAATGCTCCGGCTGTTTTCATGGATATGATGAATCGGGTTTTCAAGCCTTATCTTGACACCTTCGTGGTTGTATTTATTGACGATATTCTTGTGTATTCCAAGTCTAAGGAGGAGCACGAGCAGCACTTGCGAATGGTTTTATCTGTTCTTCGTGAGAAGCAACTGTTTGCGAAATTCAGTAAGTGTGATTTTTGGCTCGATGAAGTGTCTTTTCTGGGGCACGTGGTTTCTAATAGAGGAATATCTGTAGATCCTTCCAAGATTGAAGCTATTGTGAATTGGAAGAGGCCTGAATCAGTTACGGAGATTCGAAGTTTCTTGGGTCTAGCCGGGTATTATAGAAGATTTATCGAGGGGTTTTCTAAAATTGCTACTCCATTGACTCAGTTGACTCGAAAGAATGTACCGTATGTGTGGGATGGTAAGTGCCAAGCTAGTTTTGAAGAGTTGAAGAAGAGGTTGACTACAGCTCCTATCCTTGCGCTTCCTAATGGAAATGATGATTTGGTAATTTATAGCGATGCTTCTAAAGAAGGCCTCGGGTGTGTGTTAATGCAAAACGGAAGGGTGATTGCGTATGCTTCAAGAAAGTTGACTCCGAGTGAGCAGAATTATCCTACCCATGACATGGAGCTAGCTGCGATTGTTTTTGCGTTGCACAAGTGGAAACACTATCTGTATGGAGCCAAATTTGAGATTTTTACCGATCATCAAAGTTTGAAGTACCTTTTCTCCCAAAAAGAGTTGAATAACAGGCAAAGAAGATGGATGGAGCTATTGAAGGATTATGATTGTACAATCTCTTATCACCCGGGTAAAGCAAATGTGGTAGCTGATGCCATTAGCCGAAAATCTTTTATGGCTTCATTGATGGTGCGTGAATGGAAGATGTTAGAGGATGCTCGAGATTGGGATCCTTGTGAGTCAAAGCATGGGGCTATTTTTGCGAGTATTCAAGTATTACCAGTTTTGATTCAACAAATAAAGGAAGCTCAGAAGGATGATCCGGAGTTGGTGAAAATAGCGGATAAAATCAAAGATGGCAAATTTGGGGATTTCTCTCTTAATTCCGAAGGAGTGTTAACTTTCAGAGGTCGGTTATGTGTACCTTGCGTTGAGGGGATTAAACGCCAAGTTCTTGATGAGGGCCACAAGTCGAGATATACTATTCATCCCGAGAGCACAAAAATGTATCAGAATTTGAAGCAACACTTTTGGTGGAATAATATGAAGAGAGAAATAGCGGATTATGTATCTAAGTGTCTAACATGTCAACAAGTGAAAGCTGAACATCAAAGGCCTGCGGGGTTACTTCAACCGTTAGAGATTCCGAAATGGAAGTGGGAACATGTTACTATGGATTTCGTGACGGGATTACCTCGCACTCGAAGAAGGTTTGATGCAGTTTGGGTGGTCGTGGATAGATTGACCAAGTCTTCTCATTTTCTACCTATTGAGATTAGTTACTCGATGGAAAGGCTTGCAACCTTGTATATAAATGAGATTGTGAGATTGCATGGAGTTCCGGTGAGTATTGTGTCTGATCGTGACCCTAGATTTACATTTCGATTTTGGCAAGCGTTTCAGAAGGCTTTGGGTTCAGAGTTGAAGTTCAGTACAGCTTTTCATCCCCAGACAGATGGGCAGTCAGAGAGGACTATTCAGATTCTCGAGGATATTTTGCGAGTTTGCTCAGTTGATTTTTCAGATTCTTGGGATTCTCATTTACCTCTCGTGGAATTTGCCTATAATAACAGTTTTCAGTCAAGTATTGGGATGGCCCCGTATGAAGCTTTGTATGGGAGGAAATGTCGGTCTCCAATTTGTTGGGATGAAGTGGGAGAAGCAAAGATTTGGGGTATTGATATGGTGAACAAGTCAGTTGAGGAGGTTAAGCTTATCCGAGATCGTTTGAGTACCGCTCAGAGTAGACAGAAAAGCTATGCCGATCACCGGAAGCGAGATCTCGAGTTTGAAAAAGGTGACTTTGTGTTTTTGAAAGTTTCACCTAAAGTGGGGATTCGAAGGTACGGGAAGAAAGGCAAGCTGGCACCGAGGTATATTGGTCCATTCGAGATTTTGAGTAGAGTTGGTCATAGAGCGTATCGTCTTGCGTTACCTCATTATCTTGACAAGATCCATAATGTTTTTCATGTCTCGATGCTTAGGAAGTATGTATATGATCCTTCTCATGTTTTATCCGAGGTTCCTGAGGATATTGAACCGAGTATGTCTTACGAGGAGCACCCGGTCCAAGTTATTGATTCGAAGGTTCAAGAGTTGCGAACTAAAAGTATTCCCCTAGTTCGAGTTGTGTGGAGAAATCATAACGTGGAAGAGTCGACTTGGGAGCTTCGGGAGGAGATCGAGAGGAAGTACCCTTGGTTGTTTGAGGGTTGAGGTAAGCAATCCTAAAATTCGGGTCGAATTTTCTTTAAGGGGGAGTGAGTGTAACGACCCCGAAATCCGTTTTATTTATTTTAATATTTATTTTACATTCTGATAATTTTAATTTAAAATTATGTGTGCATTTGATGTGTTGCATCATCTTATATGAATTTGCTCATCTTAATTGATTATTGGTGTTAGTTAAGTGTTAGTAGTAAAATTTATTTGGGGAGTTAAGTTGTTAGTGGGAATTTATGGGGGCTTATTGAAAATGAGAGTTTAGGGGTTTAAAGGTTTAAAATAAAAGTTGAGGGGTTTATGTGTTAAAAGTGGAATTGGAGGGGCTTTAGTGTATGGGTATAAATACCAATCAAGACTTACTTACCTTCACAATTTCACTACCTGGGAATGAATGTGGCAAAACACACACACACACTAGAAATCACTCTCTCTGGGTTATGAACAACAAAGGTTAGAGTTCTTCTTTATTAATTTCCTCATTTTTATTTACTACTCCATTTTCAAATCTAATTACATATAAATGTTCAGGGTGTTGAATAGATTCTTCCTACCGATCCATATTATTTTTCTTGACATCTTTTCCGGAAAATAGGTAAGTTACTAATCCCCCTTTAAATGTTAAAATGGTCATAAGTATGCTTTATATGCTTTATATGTGATAAAACAATGTTTTGGTATGTTTTATTTATACTTGTAATTTTGGGACAAAGGGAGTAGTATGAAATTGGTTCTTGTTGGTGTTAGTATTGTTCTTGGGCTGAGTTTTAGCCTTTGTGTAAGTGTAGATGTTAAGTGTTGCAAGCTTTGGTAATTTTGGATTGTGAAATGAAAGGAGTAAACATTGGTTAAGGTTTTAGGTCTGCCGGGTGATGTGGGCGGCCGCCCAAAAATGGGCGTGCGGCCGCACACCTATCTGAAGGGTTTTCTTCATGGAACAGAGCATTTTGGGCGGCCGCACAGCCCTGTTTGGGCGACCGCCCAGTTATCTGGAAAAGTTTGGAGTGTTCAAACTAAGGGGTTTAGAGGTCAATCTTGGTCTAGTTTTTGGGTAGTGTCCTAAAGTAGTTAGATGATTGTTATGGATCACTAAAGTGGTAGAATTGGTTCCTTTGTGGACACAATTGTTGTGAAATGTGAGTAATGGATTTAGTGCACATTGTTGAACACTTTGGAATGGTTCCCTACATTGGAATCATTGTCCCTGATTGGTGTTTAAGCAAGTATTTCTGTAGGGTGCTTGCGTGTAAAGTCCAGCTGGTACTTTTGTGTGTGTTTGGGCAGTGATAGGGATTATAATGGTCTCACGAGCCAAGTACATTATAAGGCTCCTATCATTGGTTTCCCATTTTTAACCCCCTTCCTTAGGCCAAAGGTTGGGCACTTTGGGTTATGACTTGTGTCATTTTCCCCGTTGTTGTTGTTGTTGTTTGGTTCCGGAACCCGTTTCAGCTCTTCGATGCTGCTCAGTTGATGCCTCTCAGATGGCTATTGTTTGGTTTGAGAACCTTGGCTCAGTATCCATGTATGAGTGTTCATTTCCGCTTTATGTGTTGCATGATGAGTTGGTCGTTATTTCCAACCGGTATGGGACGGTTGGCGATATGGAGCCTCTCATATTATGTGCTATGTGCTATATAATCATTTGTGGCATTGTTCCTTTATGTTTATCATATTAGCATGTAATGTAGTTGCATTTTAGTAACTTACTGAGATTTATTCTCACCCTTTATTTGTTTACCGTTTTAGATAAGAAGGAGCCCAGGGGATAGTTCACACACACTGGGAGGACGTCGAGGAGATCTTTGGGTAAGACATTTTGGGAAAGTTTGTGTAAGTAAAGGATACATTATGTAAATGTAATACCTTTTGGGTAGTATACCCGTGACTTGGTTTGTATCATCTCTTCTAGTAGATGTTCGTGTTTGTAATTAAGTAAGTAAAGTCAGTAGTTGTAGCCAAGTGGCTTAGTACTTGTTTGTGAAAGGTTGTTTTGTGACTTGAAGTCGTGTTTTAGTATTGAGTTGGTGGTGTGAACCTTTTTATAGAAAGTATATTTCGAAAAATTTTCTTAAAAATGTTTTATGACGTCTTCCGTGCGTGTCCCGGACGTGGGGCCAAGTAGGACCACGGGTCGGGGCGCGACATCATCAGTGAATGTTATGAAGTATTGAAATACTCCCCTAGCACTGATACTTAAAGGTCCGCATACATCAGTATGTATTAAGCCCAATAAGTCACTAGCCCTTTCACTACTCTTAGTAAAAGGTGTCTTTGTCATCTTTCCAAGTAGACAAGACTCACAAGTTTCATATGAATCAAAATCATGTGAATCTAAAAGTCCGTCCCCATGGAGTTTTGAGATATGCTTCTCATTTATATGACCAAGACGGCAATGCAACAAATATGTATGGTTTTCACCATTAGGTTTGGATCTTTTATTTACGTTATAGATATCCTTATTATTTTGTTCTTCAAGATTTAGGATATAAAGTCCATTATATGAGTCTGGAATACAATAGAGCGTATCATTATAATAAAATGTACATTTCTTGTTCTTAACAAAAAAAGAATATCCTTCATTATCTAGCGAAGAAACTAAAATATTATTTTTGCTCAAACTCGGAACGTAGTAACAATTATTCAAAACAAGAATTAAACCACTAGGTAAATTGACTTCATAAGTCCCTACGGCTATTGCAACAACTCTTGCTCCATTCCCCACACGTAGGTCAATTTCACCTTTACCGAGTTGTCTCTTATTCTTCAGTCCTTGCACATTTGTACAAATGTGGGATCCACATCCGGTATCCAATACCCAAGAACTAAGAGTAGAGAGATTAATTTCTATAACATAAATATGCGAAGTAACAATCTCAACATCCTTTACTTCCTTTTGATCTTCTAAACTTAAATTACAATTTTCACCCCAATGGTCAATCTTATTGCCATGGTGAAATATTGTATCTTTTGGAGTTTTATTCTTAGTTACATCCTCTGCTTTATACTTGACAACTCTTGTCTTATCTAGATATTTAAATCATATCTCCGTCTCAAAACCCTTTTGCCAAGCTTGCAATAGGAACCTTTCCTTTAAGAGATTGCTTATCACATAAGCATCTATGTGTTCTTTATACTTCCAAGTATTGAACACATGGTATCATCGAAAGATCCAAGCGCCAGCTTTCGCGTATAAACGCAAGCTTAACACAAGAGACATCTAAAGAATCATCAACATGATTCTTATATATGTCTTTGAGTGTCCCAAGGACATTGGCAACGGTTTCTCTTGACTTAGGATTATCTAGAATGCTTGGCTCCCATTCTTGCATAAGAACAATTCTTAAGCTCATGATCAAATCAAGGAGTTTTAAAGCATTCCTATTTAATTCAAGGTTAGATCGCAATGACGGGGTTTGATTATTGTTTAATACCATTATCTACACATATATGCAAACATATATTAATATGTATTAGTACCAATTTCATAAAGAGATTTATAATTGTATTTCATAAATACTCCCACTAAATTATATAACCTTCAAATACATCTAATGTATAATATAATTTAAATGGGCTAAGATCCATATTTCACTTGATTTGTGAGTCTGCTTTGGCATGAACCTCAAAATCAATCTATTTAGGTAGATAACTCCTTATCAATCATATCATATATGACTCTTGGATCCTTTTATGAGATTCATTAGACATCTTATGTCAGAAGCATGTTTTAATCTCATCTTATGCCTTAGACCCAAAACTGTTTTGATAGCCTAATTAAGTTCAACCACTTTATACTTATAGACAACCTTTGTCTCATCTTGCTTCACAAAGATAGAATGATGTGTCTCGCTTTGGCGAATAAATCACATCGAAACGATCAAAGTATTTAACAAGTGTTTTAATCGTGGATGGCATAGAACTTAAGTTTTAACAAGAAGGTTAAACACATATAGCATGGTAACATGTTTATACACACATAATATAAACACATAAAGCATCGGTTAATAATTTAACTAATCCTATTAATTAAATTATGATTTCATGTGATTAATTTATGGGGATAAATTCTTTAACACGTAATTGAGAGCACGATTGTACAGTCAAAACTAAGTCAAAAGGCATCCACAATGCCGTACCAAATTTAGAAACTAGAAGAAACAACTATGTAAGGACGAAACTAAGCCAAAAGGCATGCACAATCCCTTACATAAAGTAACTCAATTCTAAATTCTTTTGTCTCATCAATTTATGACTTTGACCTTGAAATTTGTTTTCAAGAAACACTGTTTCTAAAACCAGTCATCTGACAAACAAATTCAATCCAAAGTAATTTTGAAATTGACATTTAATTTCAGGAAACACGGTTTCCAAAACTAGCCATCTGACAATCAAATTCAACTCAAAATATTTACCATTGTGTTTCAATTTTAAAACCCTAAAATTGCCTTCGTTGATTCAACTAGGGTTTGATGTTCATGATAATCCAATCACCATGTTCATCAAAACCTTGAATAAAAAATTTATTTTTGAATCTAGGATCATCAACAAATTAATCCAATTAACTTTTGATGATCACAAGGAACATAATAATCCAATTATTATTGCAATCTTAGATCCTACATAACGTATTTAAACGGTGCGATTTTATGATCTCCATATATCTCATAGACATACATAAAATACAAAGAGGTGGTCTCCCATGAAAATAAGGGGATCCGTCTCATGTATGAGACGGGTCGACTCATGACCCATGGGGCATGACCCACCACGTGGAAGCCTCCCATAGGTCCTTTTTTTTTGTTTTTTTTTTTGAGTTTTTATATTATTTTTTTGGCTTTTCCGTCGTTTACCAAAAGTAATAGTTACCATAACTTAATGTAATGACTGTATACATATAAAGTAACATTGTTCATAAGTAAACGTAACACCTGTTTTACAAAAACAAAAGCTCGTTTTACCCGTTTTTTCAAATGTAATACTCCCTCCGTCCCAGAGTAAGAGTCATACTTTCTATTTTGATACGTCCCAGAGTAAGAGTCCTATTCCTAAAATGGCAAAGAATCTTTACTATTCACCCCACTCATTCTCTCTCCTATTTTACTTTTATACTCACAACACCAATCAATTCACTATTCTCTCACACTCATTCTCTCTCCTACTTTACTTTTACACTCACAACATTTACATCACTTTCAATATTTATTAATAAGCGTGCAAATGAGGGGTAGGACTCTTACTCCGGGACGGAGGGAGTATTAACTATAATTACATGTAACCCAAATAATATCTAAATGTAATTATCATTTATACTGAAATGTAATATTGCATTTGCAAAAATGTAAAATATTATGCATTTTGATTTAATTTTTTGAAAGAAAGTAACATTTGAAAAGTAACAACTCATATATATAAATGTAATTGTTTGTACAAGTAAATGTAACACTTTAATAAAAGAAAATATAACATATTTCTATAGATAATGTAATAGTTTTACATGTAACACTAATCAAGTGTTTTTAGCTCTAAAAATGTAAATTGTTGAATTATTACTTTTTCTATACATATGTGTTACAATTATATATAAACATTATTACATATAAGTAACACGTTCGTTACATTTTAGTTGTAATCAGTATTACTTTTGGCAAACGAATAAAACATAGAAAAAAACACTGTTACTTTTCTGTATAAATGTATTACTTTTACGTATATAAACTGTTACTTTATATGTATACAGTCATTACATTAAGTTATAGTAACTACTCCCTCCGTCCCAGAGTAATAGTCCTATTTTCTTTTTTGGTTCGTCCCAGAGTAAGAGTCTCATTCCTAAAATGGCAAAAAATCTTTACTATTCACCCCACTCATTCTCTCTCATATTTTACTTTTATACTCATAACACCAATCAATTCACTATTTTCTCCCACTCATTCTCTCTCATACTTTAGTTTTACACTCACAACATTTACATCACATCCAATATTTATTAATAAGCGTGCAAATGAGGGGTGGGACTCTTACTCCGGGACGGAGGGAGTATTACTTTTGACAAACCGAAAAAAAACAAAAAAAAATAATATAAAAACTTTAAAAAAGCAAAAAAAAAAATTTTTTTTTTTTTTTTTGGGGCTTATGAGTGGCTGCCACATGGCAGGATCGACCCCTGGGTCCTGGAGCCGGTTCAATGGGCCGGGTCGGGCGGGTAAAAAAAAACCCGTCTCATGGATGAGACGGGTTGTGCATTTCGCACGGAAGTCTTTGTCAAATACAAATCACATAAACATCATGAATCTAAATTCAAATAGCATGCCAACACATATAGTCTAATTATATCATCAACATGTTATTATTAAAATAATCATGATGAACGGGGCTCTGATACCACTGTTGGGTTTTGAGCAAACATGCGCAGCGGAATAAACCCAAAAGCCTAGGTCCATTCAAGATGATTAAATTAATACGGAGGTGAATTTAGAATACTAACCGCGGTGATGCTTTAAAATTTTCAGATCTTCAATATTTGTTCTTCGCGCTTCTTTGAATCACGATCGCAGAAACACGACCTCAAGGCTTGGATCACGAACTTGAAGGAGTTGATGCCAACGCCCTCTATGTTTATCCACATGCGAACGAATATCAAGAACACCTTCTTGATCTGGATCGCTAGACCCAATAGAACACGCTTATATTATGGAGACTATATGAAAATATGGTTCTTGTTCTTGAGGAAGAAGAAGACCAGATTTTCTCTCTTGGAGGCTAGAGAATTTGATTACAATAATCCATTTTGACCTAGAGGTTTGAAAGGGGTATTTATACTTCTTAAACCCAACTAATTTAAGTTTGGAAGTCTAATTCACGTCAAAACTCGGAGCCAAAATTCACAAAATCGGAACAGCGTAAAATCCGCCCGGTGCAAGACCTTGGTGCGCCCGGATCAGACAGAGGTCCGACCGGGTCATCAACTTGGTCCGCCCGGGTTAATACACTGGTCCGACTGGGTCCTCTTAGAGGTCCGGCCGGATCTCCCTCCTCCTGGTAGATTCCGTTTTTCCTTCTTAAAATCCAATTTTAAGACTTTACAAAATTCCAAGTATAGCCCTTCAGTAATTCGTTCTTTTGTGTGTGACCAGATAGGATTATATTAAGTTGGCAATGTGATCAAAACCATTTGATAACATAAATCATGATTGGACTCTAGCAAGTCGTCATGACTACCCAATTAATATAACTTGTCAAAGTTCGTGAATCCTTTATAGAACATATCATAATCCTTTTGTCCACGATGTCATTGAGCGTAAGCCATGGTCAATGGTCAACTTACAATTCCCAATACTTTTCTCGATTCCAAATAGTTTGATAACACAAATGATATCGATCTCATCAATTCATTTGAGCACGGCCATGCATTTCATCAACACTATTCATCGAGGGGCCCAAGCCTGACATCTCTCATACTAAGAGACAAATCCCATCTTGACTTATTACACTTCCCTACATAGCTTTGATCATGCCAATCATATCCTTTATAATTACTGGGTTAAGAGTAACGTTTGAACATGTCAAACATAATTTCCACTATGTGGAAGACCGTAATAATCTCAGGTCTAGGGATTCAATGATATAATTATTAGAGGTTTAATTATGACATTATGACAATGACATAAACCTCATCTTTGGGTCATGTCCAGTATATGTTCAACAACACATACCCATAAGTTTAACTTGTATCCCATACACATAATCATCATATGATTATCTAATTAAACTTATACTAGTTGTTCATAAGTACCAGGGACGGATATTATTATAACAAATCATGAAACAACAAATAATAATCCAAAATATTTCTTTATATATAATGAAAACATGACAACAAACATTGTCAAGCAACGTGCCAATAACATGCCTAAGGCATACACACCAACAGGGGCGTGTGTGTGGAGTAGGTGTTAAAAGATAATATTAATATGAGTGATTTTTTTTTTGGAAGGTGTGGTGGGTAGACGTGACCAAAAAAAACCGGCAACCGGCTAACCGCCGGTTGATAACCGGTCAAAACCGGGTCAAAACCGGGAAACCGGTTAACCGGCAACCGGCTCACCCGTCAACCGTAATTCCCCGGTCCGGTTTCGGTTAGGCCTTTCTCAAAACCGGTAAACCGCCGGTTATAACCGGATAACCGGCGGTTAAACCGTTTATAAAACCGGAGGTTAACCGCCTAACGGCTACTTTTCAAAAATTTGCACCGGGCCCCCCCCCCCCCATTTCCCCATGTCTGACTGACCACCACTGTCCAAAAACGGCTAGTTTTCCAACTAGCCGTTAGTTCAGTTAACTTTCGGCCTTAAATGAAAATAAAAAAAAAAAAAAACCAAAAATTGCTTACATATAAATACCCCCTCCCTCCTACCATTTTAGTTCCACATCTTCTCTATACTCTTTCTCTCTCTACTAATTCCTAAGTCTCTCACACTCTCTCATATTTCCAGTTAGATTGCATAATTCCAGTCAGTTTTTTAACGCTTTCCAGTTAGTTTTTTAACGAAATAACTTTTTTAATTTATTTAGAAAATTCCAGTCACTTTGTTAACCATTTCCAGTCAGTTTCAAATCGTTTTCCAGTTAGTTTTCAGAATTCCAGTCAGTTTTTGAGAGTTTCAGTTAGTTTTTTGACAGTTTCAGTCAGTTTTTTAACAAAATCTGTGTTTTTCATCATTTTCAGTCAGTTTTTTAGCGAGTTTCAGTCAGTTTCTAAACAGTTTCAGTTAGTTTGTTAACAAAATGGCCTCATCTCGAAGGAGCGGCAAGGAACATGTTGATTCTTCCTCACTTAACCCGGAAATTGAGTCACATTTTGAGGAAAGTGAGCAAAATGTTGAAGAAAATGTTCCTCAAAGTGGTAGGGCCGGGGCCGGCCGAGCTCGGGGCGTGGGAAGAGGTGGTCGGGGGCAACGTCAAGCACGAGAATCCAAATCCGACACTTTCACGATCCATTTCCGAAAAGTACAAATTGACCCCAACGACTTTGTACATTTTCGAGCGTGTTGCAACTATTGCACCAAATCTTACCCGTTCGCAAAAGGTAATGGGCATGGAACATTGAACCATCACTTGAAATCAACACATCCTGAAAAACTTGGGATTGATAGTGATCAAGCTCAATTACAATTTGCTCAACCTAACACCCAAGGTACGTCTTCGGTCTTATTTAAGTTTAATAATGTCGTTTATAGGAAAGAATTGTGCAAATTTGTGTGTGTTAAAGGGCTTGCTTTTAACTTTGCGGATGATGAATTTTATGAACGGTTTATTAGACTTTCTTTAAATCCGGCCGCCTCCAAAGTACCACGTACGACTCTCGTACGCGATATTAAAAAAGTGGTTTTGGAATATAAACATTTTTTAATTGATGTTTTATCAAAATTAGATCAAAGAGTTTCAATTTGTGCCGATGGTTGGAGTGATCATTGGCAAAGAAATAGTTATTTGGGTGTTACATGCCATTGGATCGATAATTCGTGGACTTTACAAAAAAGATTACTTGCATATGATAGTTTTGAACCACCTCATTCCGCGGAAAATATTTGTAGAAAGTTGCACGCCATTTTGGCAAAATATGGTCTTTTGCAAAAAATATTTTCTATTTCATTCGACAATGCTAGTGCTAATACCGCTAGTATACCGGAATTGATGCTCATTTGTCAACCGTCACTTGGGGGTAAGTATTTTCATATTAGATGTTTATGTCATATCATAAATTTATGTGTTAAAGATGGTTTGGATGCTTTAGATCAATATGTTAAACCCATTAGAGAGGCTCTTTATTTTATTGCAAAAAAAAATAAAATTACAAGAAAATGGATAAAATATTTACTAAATAAGGGTCTTCCCGAAAAATATTTTTCTATGGATGTTCCGACTAGGTGGAATTCTACCTACAAAATGTTAATTGATGGTTTTGAGTATAAAGAGCATATCATGGATTTTTTTATTAGTATGGGCTATGAAATTCCTTTATTTGCGTATCAATGGAACGCTTGCACTAATTTATGTCAATTATTAAAGATTTTCAATACCGCTACTTTGGCTTTGTCGGGAGTTTATTATCCAACTTCCGTTTTGGTACTTGATCAATGTATTGCAATAGTTCTAAGTTTTAAAAATTTGCAAAATTGCACCATTTTAAACGAAAGCATTGCTTCCATGAGGCAAAAGTGGGTCAAATATTTTGATAACATTCCGTCTCTATTTTTGCTTGCAAAGATGTTGGATCCCCGTATTAAATTGAAAGATCTAGTCCGCATAATAACGTTTTATTATGCAAATTTATACCCCAATGGGGACGGATTACACGAAAACCCGGCGATTATTGTTGAAAATACAAAAAAAGATTTGGTGACTCTTTATAATGAGTATAGTGCAATTCATGGAAATGTTTCTCAATATGGCTCAAGTCCTAATGAAGAAGATATTGGTATTGATACACAATATGATGTGAATAACGATCCATATAGTTTTGTTAATGATATTTATTTTTCAAAACGTCCTAGAACGTCTCCTTCTTCTTCTTCTACCTCTAGCATTCCGTACGAGTTGGAAGCATATTTCTCTACTAGACATGAAGTTGTACAAAACACTTCAAATCCAATTTCTTTTGATATTTTGAGGTGGTGGTCACAAAGGCAAGAAACTTATCCCATACTCTCTTTAATTGCAAAAGAAGTCTTAGCTTCTCCCGCTTCAACCGTGGCCGTCGAATCGGCATTTAGTGTGGGAGGAAATGTTTTGGATGCAAGACGTTCCCAACTAACTTGTGAAAATTTGGAAAATCAACTCTTGCTTGGTGATTGGGTTAGAGCGGAAAAGAGGGAGCAAGATATGCCTTATGAAGAGGATTTAGTAAATGTAGATCCATAATATCAATACGACTTGGAAGATTCTACGGGAAGTTCGGAAGGGGACGGAATGTAGATAGTTTTTATTTTAATTTTTAGAATAGGTTTATTTTTATTTCATTGTAATAGTTTAGTTGAGGTAATAAGGCTCCATTTTTTCCTCCCTTAATTATAAAAGGGCAAGGATTGGTTGTCCCCCTCTTTGTAATTTTAATTTTAATTAATAAAATTTAAGGGTACCGTCCCTTTTTTTACTTAAAAAAATTGTGTTATTATACATTATAGTTATACACTTATACATTTTAAGTTTTTAACTTAAAAACAAAAAAAACAAAAGAAAACTGTTTAATATATGTATGACTCATACATATACTCCCGTTTTTTTTTTTATAAAAACTGTTTAAAAAAAAAAAAAAAAAAAAAAGTTAAAAAATCTGTTAATAAAACTGTTAAAAAAATCTGTTAAGAAAACTGTTTAAAAAAACAGTTAAATTTTTTTTTTTACTTGAAAAAAAAAAAAACTTTACTTGAAAAAAAAACCCTTTAAAAAAATGAAGTGTTTTTTTATTTTATCTTTTTTTTTTTTTTAACAAAAAACTGTTAATAAAACTGTTTTGAAAAAAAAAAAAAAAAGGTAACCGGTTTAACCGCATTAACCGGTAAACCGTAACCGGACATCACGGTTAGACGGTTAGGTTACGGTTAGCATTTAACGAAAAACATAACCGGCGGTTATAACCGTCAACCGCCGGTTATAACCGGATGGACACGTCTAGTGGTGGGTAGTGGGGGGTGGTGGTGGAGGGGGAGGGGGGAGGGAAGGTAAGGTTTGAGGGTAGGGGTGGGGATAGGATGGATGGAGGGGTGGTATTTGGAGGTGGAGTGGGTAGGGTGGGGTTGTATGAGGAGTTGGGGATGTGAGCGAAGGAGTTAACATTTTCTGGAAAATGACTTACGGAATAGAAATCCGTAAGTCATTTTACTTAGAAAAGTGGGAAAATCATTTTCCGGTAAATAATTTTCCCATTTTCCAGTGCGTAACAAATACCGGAAAATGAGGAAACATTTTCCGAAAGTTTTTTTTACGCGAAACAAATGGAGCCTTAGATTCTTTTATTTCTAAAAAGTCTACATGTCAAAATTTTATTGCTCGAAAGCGCTTTGAGATTGTCTGAGAGACGTGTCTCAAACCACGGATGGACCTTAGAGAAATATCTGAGAGACCTGTCTCAACCACTGATGGATCTTAGAGAAATAAAAAAAAATGTAGTCTAGAAGAATAAATGTATGACGAAGGACTTTTGAGAAAATATCCTTAATTTTTTTTACCAATAAGCTAACTCGACTGAGGCTCAAACTAATTTTTAAGGAAAAAGGGAACAAAATCGAGCTTGACTGGTTAAAACATTGAGCTCGATCGACTCGAGTAGTTCACGAACAGCTTGAAACTCAATTTGATTTCGTACAATCAAGTTTGCTCAAACTCGAACTTGAGAAAACGAGCTCGATCATATTCAAACGAGCTTGAGCTCGATCATTCAAACTCGACTCGACATGTTTACATCCATAAATGAGTGTGTATTGATTTTTCGTTTTGTATTATTGTTGTATTATGTGTTTTAATATTTTGGGCAATAAATAAAATGTTATTAGTTTTATTAAAGTTTACATTCAAAGATGTAAAAAAATTATGCACATGTATAATAAGTTCTTTAAGAAAAAAAAAGTATCGTTGAATAAATATTATAATTAAAAAGTTAACATTTTAAGTTTTTTGTTATGTAAAAAAGTGATAGACATGTTGTTAATTGACTGCCATTCATACTATTACCTTTAAAAATAACAACTTAGGGACATCACTATCTTAATACGACATTCAGCCTTCTTCTCAGGTCTATTTCTTACTTGCTTCATCCTTAACATCCTGAATTAACATCCCCAAATTGATATCAGAAGAACCCCCTATCTCCATTGCCTTCTTTCCCATATCTCCTAGCTTTCTACATCTCTTTCTTCTCTCTTCCCCTTCCTCTCCCCCATTCATCAACTTCTCCAAAGCCACCATAACATCATCCTTCTTCACCAAAACTCCAAATTCCTCTTCTAAACCCCACATAACCGAAACCTCGACCCCTGTCCTCACCCCAATCTTCAATATGTCCACAATAAACGCCTCGTTATAAAACTGATCCGCGAAATGTGGCCATGTTATCATTTGCACCCCTGCACAAATCCCTTCTAACGTCGAGTTCCACCCACAATGTGTTAAGAATCCCCCGATCGCTTTATGCGACAGTATCATAACTTGTGGGGCCCAACCATGGACTACAAGGCCTCTTCCTTTTACCCTTTCTTCATATCCATCTTCCACAAGCCATTTCTTGAATTCCTCGGTTTTATAGCGTAGACACCAAATAAAGGGTCGGTTTGATAACTCCAATCCCAAACCGAGTTCTTTCATTTGTGCGGTAGATAAACGCGATAAACTACCCAAACAAATGTAAACTACAGAGCTTGGCTCGCAAGAATCGAGCCACTTCAAACAAAAATCCTCATCAATGGAAGCTTTATTACCTCTTTCCGCTATATCCAAGTTGTTCTTGTTGTAGAGTGAAACGGGTCCAATCGACCACACTTTTTTACCTTTAGCTTTTGCGAGTTCTTTCAAGTACTCATCTTCCAACTCATGAAAAGTATTAACCACAATCCCATACGCTTCCCCATCCGCTTCCTGAATCTTTTTGCGAAATTCATCCATTCTTGGCTCAACCGTACCTCTAACCTTCGCTTTAGTGAATCTAACTTTGTCAGCAATGCCAGGCACAATAAACGGCTCTGAGTCTGAAGTAATATCATCCAATATCTTCGAAGTGAATAAAGAGTGTACACATAGGAGATAAAAACACCCCGGTCCATGAAAAACAAGCCTCGGAATGTTAAATTTTCGAGCAACATCGTTAGTCCAAGGAAAACACATGTCAGAGATTATGCAACATGGAGCTGGTTCTAGCTCTTGAACCACTTTCTCTACTTGTTCTTGTAACATGTTAGTTGCAGTATGAAGATTCATTCTAAGCTCCGCAGAAGGAAGCATGTCGAAATTCTCACACCCTTTTGGTAATCCTACTTCAGTTGATGGTAAGTAGAGCTCGACCATCTCGATTTTGAGTTTTGATTGTATCGCACGAGCGATGACTGATTTGAAGCGGTTGGCATTGACAGGAGTTGTGAGTATGGTGATTTTAACGCCTCGCCCGGCTAGCATCCTGGCTATGTCAACCATTGGGATCATATGGCCTTGTGCCATTAGAGGAATTAAGACAAAGTGAAGCCCCTCATTAGCCATTTGCAAGGCAGGTGGCATAGATGTATTTTGGAGTAGTTCTAATTTTGATGTTTTGTTTTGGGAACACTAGAATCAAAGCATAGGGTTTATATTGGGAAGAGGAACTACTGCTACAGCTCTCGCTGCTCCGCTGCAGTCAATGGTCGGGATGGAGATACATTCATTTAAAGACTGAGGGAGTATATAGTATTGTGGTTTACTCTCACCCGTTTGACTTTTCAAACAAAAATTTAGTGATTTTGAAACCTTCATTTAATTTTTTGAAATGAAACAAAAGAAATGAGACTATCATTTTCATTTTGGGATAGAGGGAGTGTATATGCTAGCTGGTGATGATGTATGAGCTTACCTAAGTTGAACACAAGCAACATCAATAACCTAATTTTTGCAACATAGCTGATTCACATGTGTTCAAATACAACAAAAAGAGAGAGAGAGAGAAAAAAAAACTGTTGGTGTCATTATCTTGTTTCTTTATCAATCCCATCACATGAAAGCATATAGTGTCTTTTTTTTTAACAGCTGAACTATATCATTCATTTCAATGCAATTGGCATCGTTTACAAATTTCACCATTATCGAACCTATTACAGCGAATGACACAAATTCTCCCAAGGGAGAATCGAACCCAGGACCTCTCTTTCATTCAAGGGAAGCCCTAACACACCCACCCGATACCACTCGGCCAGAATGGCCTTTGGTAAAGCATATAGTATCTGAGTCCTGAAGAATTCCTGAAGAATTCATGTTGTACTCTCCGAAAATAATCGTCCAACTACTGAAAAGGAACAATTTTTATTTTATTATTTATTTACTTTTTTTTTTCGTCTTGGATTACTAGTCACGTGAAAATTCAATTTTCATGATCATATCTAGATGACTAGATATAGGACATAAACATCTTTGAATCTTTCGCAGCCATATTCATCACAAGCACATGCTTTCGGTGAACCGTTCCGTCTCATAACAACTTCGTAACATTTACTATAAAAAGTTCGTAACATTTACTATGGTACAAACATTCTACATATAATAAGTAATGCATACTTCCTCCGTCCCAAAATGATCTTGCATTTGACTATTCAAACTTTTTAAGGATATGAACACTTCCTTCACTAGTCATGTTGTGTTTATGCACTTTTAAGCCTAAATTGTAAAAATGAGAAGAACCTTTTTGGGACAATGAGAAATGTCAAATAGTAAAATCATTTTGGGACGGAAAGAGTATTTTTTTCAAATAATTTGACAAATTGAATGTAACATTGATATTTATTAAGAAACATACTGTAGAATAAGTAGATAAATTATCCGAAACCTGTTTATAAAAGGCGGAGGAAGTATCCAATGAAACAATGTTAATAGCTACGCTATAGTCCGTTGGGCTTGTGTCTATTTGACTTAGAGCTGGTCAAAGTTCGGTTGTTGTAGGCCACTCTCTCCAATTTAAAATAAGTGTTTTTTTTTTTTTTTTCTTTTTTTCGCAATTGCATAATTCTTAAGAAAATATATTATTCTCATGATTTAAAAGCTAAAATGCCAAATTTACCCCGATTAACCGTGCATCTTTCTTTCTTATATTAATGTCTTACAATAAAATAATTATTAAATATAACAAGTTTCAATAAAAGAGTAAAAGGGACATTTAGTGAAAATGACACTTATTTTGAATAATATTTAATTCAAAAGCAACTACTATTTTAGACCGGATAGAGTAAAAGATTATAGATGTGTCTATGAAGACTGATCAAATTACGATTATACTTTCTAAATATCCACCAAATCCCACTTTACACCCATGCTTGAAAAACGAGTTTATTTAATTTATTTTTAAAATCGTGCCACATGTTCCCTAACACTCGACCAAGGGTATAGTGGAATGGTCTGAAAAGTGCCGGGGTAAATTGAGACAATTTGAAAATTAAAGTATCAAACATAACCACTTTTCAAAATGGGGTGCAAAGTGAAATTTAGTAGATACTTGGGGTTTAAATTTTACAATATTTCAAATTTTCAATCAAAGGTTCCTATCAATATACACCTAGAAATATAAACTATAATCAATCTATTTTCATTTATACAAACAAATGATCAATACACTCTACAACACATTCACACGGAACACCACATGTTGCAACACTATACACATACTCAGGATCAATCCCTCACTTAAATTTTTACTTACCAAGTAGGCTTGATTATCTTCCGGTATATACATAGCTACTTTTAGTTGACTCTGAATCAACGCTACTTCTACTCGAGCCTGCCCGGTCAAGCCGGTCAACTCTCCACGAGAGTGAATTGGTTGACTTGAGTAACAGTCCTAGAGCTGAAGAGCATGTAGCTCTCACCACTGAATCTGCTGACCGATTTGCCTTGCCAACCAACAATCCAAATACCTAAACAAGAGTAGAGGAGTAAGGATTAAGATGACTACTTTAAGTGCCGCGCAAATAGACAACTGACCCGAATTGAATCTGAAAGTTGTCCGACTAACAAAAAAAGAAAAAGTTAACAAAATCCTCCCTCCGTGACTCCGTCCCAAAAGAAAGTAACCATTTTTCCATTTTGGGTACTTTGTTTTGGGACGGAGAGGGTACAGCATAAGGGTAACCTGGGAGTAGTAAACTGCTGAAATGTGTTGATCATCTGATAAGGCCAGCATGCTGCTAGACAAGTAAATTGCATTTGCCTGGATAATTGGCCAGGGAGCATCAAAAGCCTGCATTGGTAGGATTTACCACAATTTAGATTTTCCATGCCCAACATTACTAGATATTTAGAAAAAACAATGATAAATAAAGCACTGATACGACACCGATAAAAATAGTATTCATTTTAGGGTCAACTAAAGCCACTATTTTCTTGAACCTTCAATCCCCCTCCACCCAAGCAAAAGATGTTTCAGTGAAAATTATCCATTCAGAAGATCATAATTGGAACCAATGTAGGAATTATACGATTTGAAATCTTTACAACTATAAACATAAGAATACATTGTCCGTCCCATGTCTCCGTCCCATAATAAGAGCCGCGCTTATCTTTTTGGTCTATCCCAAATAAGTGTCACATTTCTAAATATGGAAATAGTCTTTGTAATTTTATCATGGCACAAGCAACACAAATGAGGCTCTTAAATAATTTGATAAGCCAACTGTATCCTTTATCATGACTACAAAATTTGAAAGTGATACCGAACTGTCACTCTGGTATCACGCAAAGATTGATTAATAAACCCCATTGCTCCCTACTTTCCCTTGCTTCCAGAAGTTTTCACTTCAACTCCAAAAAAAAAAAAAAAAAAAAAAAGAGAGAGTAAGCTTTCAAGCGGAAGTTTTAAGGCGAAAGGGGGTTGTAGGAGGTTTTTCTGAATTGATGAAACATAATTTAAGAGCATATATTACTCATCAATGGAGCATGTTGATCATAACCCAAAAAAAAAAAAAAAAAAAAAAAAAAGAAAAAAAAAAAAAGTGGAAGGAGGAGGTTCTTTTAGAAAAATGATTTTGTAATTATAACTCATTCAAGTATGGACGGCTGATCATCCTCTTGGACCAGCTACTGATCACCAATACCTGTATTATTGAAGCCATGTAAGTGTCCATCCTGGGAGCCAAATATTGAGTTAATTGTCTTGAGAGATCTCTCAGGAAGTCTTGATAGTCACTCCTATATTAAACACATAGGTGCTTTTCAGTAACTTCAAATACATTAACATATTAATTAGATCACTGAAACCTGATATAAGAATCCTACAGACCGTGAATATGTACCTATGATCTGAACTAAAACGATTCGTCTCAAACAGAGCTGACATTCCTTCTACCTCAATCAGGGGAGCAATCTGCTTAAGGGTAGTCTATTCAATAAAACAAAATCATGTTAGCGCTCATAAAAAAGCAATAATGACAGGAGATTAACATCATCACAAGAATTACCCGGCAAGACCGTCGTACACTAAGATCTTCATCATGAAGATGTAAAACCAACCGTGGCAAGGTAGCATGTACCTGCAAATAATCATGACACGCTGACATCTTGAAGCAACTATTTAGAGAAAATTCCGAGAGGAACTGGAAATCTATCGAATTGGATAAGTGGTTAAAATCAAAATCAGAATATTAATATGAAGTTGATCACATGCGCGACTATCAAATTATTCTATTGTCAAAAGCTAAAGCGCAGAGAGATCAAATATTAACCACCTCCCAAGTATTGAGAGGTAAGCAACCATGGGAAACCAGCGTTTGTCCCTACAACTTGGGGTGCCAATTACTCGAGGTTGGTGATGTAAACATGGTAACATGATGATTCTTTACTACATAAAGCATGATAACCAATGAAGGAACTGAAAGAAAACCCATAGTCTAAAGCATTGGAAAAGCACTAACAATGAATGTTTGCTTATTGGTCCACTTGGAAATTAGTTGTACAATTATTGCAGTTATACAATGAAAACATCCACGTAGAATGAATTCCAACAGTGTTCATCTGGAAGAAAAGGGGGTGGAGTTCAACTGCCGCTGACTTAAAAGTGAAAAGGGAGCAACATCTCAGTACTTGGATTGTGCTAGACGAATATGGGCACATCAAAAACCATAACTTAAAAATAAAATAAAAAATCCTGCTATGTAAATTGAGGACTCAAGGCATATACTGCTAAATGCAGTTAAGAACACTTGCACATATTGGAATATATTTCCTGTAAACGATTTAAAACATAACAGCATATATATCCCAAAAAAATCAATAAATGCATAAAAGATCCTAAACACCAAGCAAAACTCAAAAACTTAGAGAAATTTAAGAAAGACCTGCTCTATAAAAGAATCACGTTGTGCCCCAACTCCATAGTTGCTTAAAGCTCCAAATGCTGCAAAAGCATTGGATCGCATTTTGACGTTCTTAGACACCTGATTCAAATCAGAAGATATTACCTACAGTCTTAATATAATTTAGAATATTTTCCTACCAAGATAATGGAAAACATGGGCAATAAGAAGAACCAAGAGGAAAGTTCGACGATAAACATTGTTGGATCCCTCTACTAACTTGGGACATAGTGCATATCCTTGGGACAAATCACAGCTTCTTTGTTTCCAACAGCCACATCATATGCCAAATTAACACAAGACTATCCTAGTAAGATGAGACACATCAGAAAATCAACAACAGCGTTTTCCCAGCACACACTCCCTTTCAGATGGTTTTGTTAACACGCATGCATCATAGGAGCATCGGTGAGTAAAGAGGCCACCAAAACACAGCGTGCAATGTGTAAAATTATGTTTCTTTTGCAAACAGCATCGTCAGGCTCAATAACCTCACAGCTTGAAAACACAGTTTTCAAGTGACCCTGAAACAAGTCTCAGTTAAGGAATTCAAAGATTTTTAGGTGAAGGATAGGAGAAAAGGTTACAAATGGCATAACACCTAAAGAGGACAATTAGCTTCAAGCCTTCGTCTGATAATGAGAGAGAGAGATTATGGTCCCTGATCACTACGTAGTTATGTAAGCACCAAGATATACAACCTGGCAGCATCAAGGGGCTGACAACTTCCACAAACCCCCCCCCCCCCCCCAAAAAAAAAAAAAAAAATATTTGTAGGAATCCAACATTAAGAAGTAAAGCACAGACCACACAGCAATGTTAGAGGATTGTGGAAACTGTCATTTAAAATATATTTCGCTTTGGCATGGACTCATAATACACATCTCTAGCTTCTTAAAATGCTACAGGACTTCGGAAACTGTCATTCAGAGTATACTTCGTTTAACTGAAATAGGTTTGTGCTCATATTCTACTCTAGCTTCTCAAAATGCTATCTGTGAGGTTCTATTCATTTTTAAAAAGCTCTACTTGCTGCTTGATGGAACTTATCTCATGAGGGTTAGCCAATACAATTCGTCACTTCTCTTCTTCTGTGAACGATCTGTCATTTTTTTCATAATATCCACTAGACCCCCCCCCCCCCCCCACCCAACCCAAAAAAAAAAAAAAAAAACCCAAATTCATTATTTCAGTTTTTGGTCTATATTCAAGTGTGTCTATATCTCATCAACAAGAAAATGAAGTCATAGATAACACCAGAATTTAGTCTAAGATTTGTAAAAGATTGAACCCGTGCATGGTTGTTTAAAGCAAGCAAATGACCAACGATATAAACACTTAGCTCGTAAAACAGCTAAAGATTTAACAAACCTACCTGAAGATTCCGAACCCGAACCAAAAGGTTAAGCAAAATAGATTCCACACCACCTGGGGACCCCTCAAGAACCTAAAGCAGTTCAAAACAAATACAATAATCAGGTGCTGAAAGGGAAATATTAATTTGAAGGGTACCAGAGCGCAAAGAAAATTAATAAATCACCGTAAGCAAACATGACACGGCAGTTAATTGAACTGATTCAACTGAATCATCAAGCAAAGCTAAAGTCACTCCAAGAACTTGCGGAGTGTATTGGTTAACATGGATGGATGGGATCTGCAAACAAAAATG
The DNA here is from genome assembly GCA_026119855.1 of Campanula takesimana. Taxonomy (NCBI): domain Eukaryota; kingdom Viridiplantae; phylum Streptophyta; class Magnoliopsida; order Asterales; family Campanulaceae; genus Campanula; species Campanula takesimana. Next base: position 1,175,036 of record JAOWBW010000245.1, on the reverse strand, counting down.
AAAGGCATATAAAAATGACAACAAGAGATAGGTATATGAATATAACAGACTTCCCGTTACATAAAAACCAAATACTCCGTCCCGTAATATTGGAAGAACCCAAAACACTTGCCAACTTTTTAAGAGTGGAGAAATTGGTTATCCTTGTTTTCCACTTTAACCTATAAGATTTACCCAGTCTTTGTAACTTTGTTATTCATGACTTAAGTAACAACCACCTTATGATCTAGAGCATATACTATCAACCATTTCGGTTCGCAACCAATGTAAAAGAAGCATGTAAATATTGTCCAAATTTTCAGAACCTGCACTAGTCCTCTTAGAGAAAGACGTCTGACAATAGGAGAATCATCTGACACATGTCGACACAGTGCTTCAACCATCTGCTCAAGTAAGGAACCAAAGCCATCACTGGGGCAACAAGAATCATTTACCACATTAGAATATGAAACAAGTGTGCTAACCCAAAATTAACTAAGATTAAATAAACTATAACTCACCAAAACCAAGTGATACTGGTGTAAGTAAAGAAATATAAGTGGAAGTTACTTATCTTATTATGAAAACCAACAATAGCAACAGCAAAAGTCATTACAAGATGAAGAACTAATATGAAATAAAAATTATGTCAGGAAACTGAAGATCATGTGCAACCAGCTTTTGCTGGTATAAACTCTTCCAATTTTCACGGGCAATGATTATCCTTTAAATCGTGTGGCAGAAATCAAACGCAAGCTTGGCATGAACGATAATCACAAAATGATGAAGGGAATTTTCTACTACTTGCACTCCACTCAAAGAGTCCATGATTGAAAAAATTAAATACTTATCAGTGCATCATCCCCATGTATAGTCACTAAAACAAATTATTTATTCAATCCAACTTGCTATCATGGTTGAGGTGTTGCACTAATCTGGACAACCCAACTCGCCCACAACGAAATCTCACATATGAAGTTGAGAGGTGATATGCAATTAATTTGTTCCTGTTGTAAGCAAAGACGGTAAGCCAAAGCAGCAGTTGTTTCTATCAGTTTGGTTGCCTAGGAGAATTAACGGTTTTAAGAAAAAATTATCATATGACTCGCTAATGATTAACATCGCATTTTATGGGGGTGATTTGAGGAGGAACGGGAAGAGAGAGAGAGAGAGAGGAGGAGCAGAAGTGACATTCGATTAACCTAAGGACAGTCCCATGGAGGTGAGAGATGATGAGGAGGGATTTCCATGTGCTTAACAAAAAAGGGTTATGTGGTTTTATAGCTAAACCACTTTCAGTAAACCAGAAAGTGCAGAGCTTGAGGGGCTGTTTCCCATCTTTCCTACTTGTCTAATTATAGGGACTTGTTTAAACTACATAAGACCCCCATCTGCCAGCAAATGTCTCACTAGACAGTCTTTATTGTATTGTCTGTGTCCATAATGTATTAAATGGAATAATTTCTAATGAATCAATGTCTAAAGCAGGACAAAAGAATTTATGCTACAACAAAGGGAGAAATAAAAAGCACATTCAATAATTTACAGTGACAGGATAAATGCTGAATAAAGCTGAGAAATTTAAGACCAATCACATACAAATGTTACGAAGCACAGAATAATGCATACTATTATTTATGTAATCATTCTTGTAAAAACAGAACATATTCCGTTAGCAAGTAATCGAGACATACCTATACCGGACAAACTCTGACAATGCCGCAGCTGCAGCTTCCCGTTGAAATGCAATTGGTTGATTTAAGTACTTGCTCAAAATCAGAGATACTGCTGAGACCTATATAAATTGAAAATAGAGAAAATTCTAATTTTGTACTGATAAATGCAAAACGCATATAAACTTAAGAGAAGGGGAAAAAGAAACTATGCATTGGCCTTACTGTAATAACCAAAGAATAGGAGATAGTATCATGATTGTTTCACAAATAAAATGACTGAATGACCTATGTTCATTGTAAGACTGGCTAACACTAACCAAAAGATTTTCTATTTTGCTGCACGTATCAGTAAGTAGATCCCAAAAAACAAGTCCAAATAATACAAGCTCATAAAAATACATAACAAGTGCTAAACCAACCATCATCAAGGGTGTAAAATCTCACTTATATATTAAGATTCTCTTAGTTAATAATGGTATGTTCATGGGGGTGGGGGGTTGGAAGGAAACGACTTACTGGAAGAACGAAGGAATAAGAGGAGTAGAGTCTCATGATTGTTTCCTAAGTAAAACGACCAACCATTGTCAAGGGAGGATTTGTGAACCCCTTAATTGGTAAAACCTCACCAATATCATAAGATTCATTCAATTGATAATGGGACATTCATGGGGATTTATTTAGGAGAGAACTTGTACATTTGTACAAAAGATCTTATAAAACACTGTGCAAAAGAGTTTACGTTGATAAAAAAAAAGTGCAGGATATGATACCAGAAAGAACCGGCAATAAGAAACCATGTTCCCTGCTAGAAACATGAAATTCAATAGACACAGAAATGCGTCCACGGACTAAATGATCGAGAATATAACCGACTCCATAGAAAGCAAACAAAATTATTTCTTTGACACTGCTGGCAAATTCTGTTACTGAAACTAGCCCCTGGCACTTATCTTGTAAATTGTGTCAAGCTCTCTGCCCGTTCAAGCAACAAGAGTGACTAGCAAAATCTGCTCAGGAAAGGACGGACTCTGTGTTTTTCTTTTCTGTCCTTTGGGAATTTATCATTTACAAGCATCAATGGTTAAAACCCCTTCACCATATGGATTCTGACAAATAAGTACACCTGAGGCTACTGAAGAAGATAGCATACACAGTGTTTCAAGCATTTCACGCTGAGACCACTTTCATATGTGCATTAGACTCTTAAACTAAGACTCAAAATGAGTAAAGGGAAATTGTCATTAATATGCTTTCTTCCTTGGTTACCCTTTCGGTCATTCTTCTCCGAGCCGTACAAGCATCGTAACATGAGGGAATGAGTTTGTAATTCACCAGAATCACACACTAACAACTTCACCAGAACATGCAAGAACTGCTTCACCAGAAACATGCAAGAACAATTAAGAGTGTACATCGGCTTGACTTAAAACCATTGACCGAACCATGGTTGATTGGCTTGGACATTTTGAAACCGGACTGCTAAATCATAGAAGCCGTACCAAACCGAACTAGTTTGGCTCAGTTGGCTTGGCGTTGTAAGGGTATTTTTGTAGATGAAAATTATTACCTATTTTAGCATGTAAAACGGTTTAGAATTGGGAAATTCCTTGTATAAGGAAATGCATGAATTAATCTAATAGTTTATCATAAACCATTCAATTATAAACTATACCAAACCAATATTATCAAACAACAAACCGACAAAGATAAATTATCAAATTAAGAACCAAGAAAAGTCTCTCATTAGTACAAAACAAGAAAGAGAAATTCTAGAATACATTAGCTATATAAAAAATCCCATAAAATTCATGGAACTTGATTTCTTCAACCTATAGTTAATCAATTTTATATGTATGTATTACTTTTAAAAGTGTATATATTTATACTAATACATATAGATAGTATGTACATGTCATGGTCTACGTTCGGTTTGATGATGTAAACCGCAACCCAAACTGAACCGGCCGTTTCTTTTTATTTTATTTTCAAACTTAAACCGAACCATTACAATATGAAACCGAACTAAGCATGCCAGTTCGGCGAGTTGAATGTTCAGTCCAGTGACAATGCTACAACAACCATGATACTGTTCAGCAACCAGTCCCCATATTATCACTTTAACCCAATCATCATGACCCAAAATTTAACCGAGAGGAAAAGACAAAGCATATGAGTATCTATAGGGGTTCGTATAACCTCTTTTGGCCTTTTTATGGAAACGCAGCCTGCTAAAGCTCCGATAAGATTGATCCACTTTTCATTTTCATTGTTCTCTCCATCTCTGGCCAGTATCTACAAGTACATCACCAGATTCATAAATGCAAATGCAACTGATCATATCAACATTCTAAAGCATAACTACCACCAGTATCTTCAAAATAATTTACCTTTCCCATCTCAAGGTCCCCAACACATTCACAAAATGCCTGAAATGCTATTAAAAGAGTACTGCAATTCAAGAAAGAGGTCAAAACCTAAAATAAGTAAAAAAAAATCATAAACCAGAATAGAAAATTCTAGGATTTTCTTCTGTACTACAATTCAAGAAGAGCTTAAATGCATGAATGCCTAGAAGTTACCGTAATTGCTCTTGCCGTCTAGAAGTAGGTAAGGTTTGACAGCTTCCCAAATAAAGAATAAGTGTAGCAAGAACAGAAGCATAATTTCGTTCAACAGATGCCCTTCCAATTTTACCACCACCTCTGCAACATGCAAAAAGTAAGAAAACCTTGATATACAGTTTTTGACAAGCAGTGTTGTCAATCTGACCAGTGCGCAGAGAATTGGAGACCTGAAAAAGGCAGTCAGTGCAATGAGAGCAGCTTGTAGAATGCCACCCTCTAATCCATCCTCAATAATTTCAGTAGAATTTTCCCCTTTACCCGCATCGCCTTTGAGGAAAGGGGCCTTGTTTAGGAAAGATATCACATGCTCTAGGAATAAACTAGAAAGAGTAATATGCTGAGATAAAGCCTGTGGAACAATGGGATATTATTAGAGACTAAAGAAAAAAAAAAATACATGAAAGCCCCATATACTTATCTCTCACAATTTTATTTTTATTTATTATTCTACCATCTCTTCATTTTTCACATTCTTGACAAAGTCCATACATCTAGCCATGCTTGCCATCCCCAAGTCTTTGGGACTAAGGCTTTGTTGTTATTCAAAGCCCCATAAGTAAATTAAGTCCATACGTCAAGTCATGCTAGCCAACCCAAATCATTTTGGGGCTAAGGCTTCGTTGTTGTTCGACGCCCCATAAGTAAATTAAGTCTATACACCGAGTCACGCTAGCCAACCCCAAATCATATGGGACTAAGACTTTGTTGTTGTAGTTGTTCGAATCCCAATATGTAACTTTTTGATGCACAGAGTCCCACTGTTTTGTTTAGTTCTCCATATGACTGTCAACTCTTATTACTTTAGCATTAAAAATGTTTGGCAAAGAAAAAATTACTTTTTGAAGAGATCATAAGATTAGATAGATATAAAAAGGAAAAAAAGTTTCTCTTGTGTAAGCATGTCACCAACTGTTCTAACTTCAACTGACTGAAATTGGGTTTAAAAAAGCCTATCGACATCCTGAACCACTGTACTTTGCTCTAATTCTGCTTTTAAGCATCCATGTTTATTTTTAGCAGTTTTAACCACACTACTTCAAGTACTCTTTTATTAAACCCTAACCCCTTACCGACATTCAAAATTGCTAGAAAAAATTAACAAAACCTAACGAGAGTTAACTTTAACACCCCAATAACGAACAATTCTAAAATTCATGAGTAGAGGCTGACACCGAGGGAGAATCGAGGCTAATCGATCGTAAATATTCAATTGCTGATGCAGCATTTTACAAGTTGTAGAGCCGGAATTGAGCTCAAGTTCAAGCTTTTTTTAAAAGGCCAACAATGGGGTTTCAAGAGATCAATTAGGGTTTTCTATCTTATAATATGCTAATGCCATCAACAATTGAATATTTACACTCGATTAGCCTTTATTCCGCCTCTATTAGAATTATTCGTTATTTGAGGGTGTTGAAGTTAACTTTCGTTAAGTTTTGTTAGTTTTTCTAACGATTTTGGATGTCGTTAAGGGGTTTAGGTTTAATAAAAGCGTATTTGGAGTAGGGTGCTTAAACCTGCTAAACATAAACATGGGTGGTTGAAAGCGAAGCTAGAGCAAAGTATAGTGGTTTAGAATGTCGATAGGCCGGTTCAAAAACATTTTTATGCTTTACACTCCCCCACAAGCACTTTGCACATGAATTGTGAAGAGCTAACCAACAAATACAGAGTAAATAAGATCTAAAGATTATGAGATACTAAAGAAAAAAAGTCAAACACTTCTAAAATTAACCCTAATCTATATAGTATCCTAATAGAAGCATAGCATAACAAAATAAAGCCTAAATCTACTTCTAAACATGAAAATATTACCTACTAAAATATAAATCCGAAAATAGCAATAAAATAACCATAATAATTAAAATTAAACTATTTCCTATTCCTATTCTGATCTCCATATGATGTAGGCAAGTGTAAGCAAAAAATGGAATAAAAATGATAAAACTGTAATTCCGTTGATCATCGCGACAATGCCTGAAGAATAGTATCAAACATTGTTGAATCGCGCATGATTACTAATGAAAGATCTTCAACTCTCGTTGAATCGAGCACGATTACTAAAAATTGGCATCCAAAAGAAACAAATTGACTTTCGGGGAATAAAGAGTAGCACTCAATATCAAATTTTTATTATTAATCAAATAATTTTCGGAATTACATAATACCCTAATTTTATATGGCTTTTAAGACTTGGTAAACAAGTCAAACACTTCTAAAATTAACCCTAATCTATATAGTGACCTAATAGATGCCTAAAATAACAAAATAAAGTTTAAATCTACTTCTAAACAAAATATTAACTACTAAAATATAAATCCAAAAATAACAACGAAATAAACCTAATAATTAAAATTAAACCATTTCCTATTCCTATTCCTATTATGATCTCCATCACCTGGCGACGTAAGAGCTCCATGACCTACCATGCTAATTGCTAAAGCTGTAGGAAAATGGTTCAATAGGGTGTACATGGTCAATACAACACGAATTAGCAAGGATATACGAAATGTGTGGTAGCGTGTTTAAAAATGGTTGATATTGCAATAAATTAAATACTCCCTCCGTCCCAGAGTAAGAGTCCTATTTTTTTCGCTGTTAGCACGAAGGTATTTTGAGCAATAATTTTATGTTGATCTAATTATCCTAATGGAGATTTTAAACTTGTTATTGATACTCCATTATATGTACTACTAATATCAATATCTAGATGTTCATTAGCATAATTGAAATAAACTAAAATTACTGCTTAAAATACCTTCGTGCTAACAGCAAAAAAATAGGAAATACCTTCGTGCTAACAGCAAAAAAATAGGACTCTTTACTCTGGGACGGAGGTAGTATCTAACAATCGTCTTCTTGACCTAATATCATGTGTCGGGATGCCCATAGGACATCACAAAGTGTCCAACACAAACTATATTTTCTCATCATGTGTTGTCTACACGGGTATGCCGCGTAAAATGATTATCAATGTTAAACAGCTTCAATGGTGTTGTGTGTTACAAACATGCAGAATGGAGATTAAAAAGGTCAGGGAATCTACCCATAAATAACGGCCTCGCTACCAATACACTAATAATGGTATCACTACCAACTTACAAATAGTGGCACCGCTCTCAACTCGCAAATCTCGCATATAATGGTATCGCTATCAACTCGCAAATCCCATACAAAGACCAAATTTTTTATCAATATCAGAAGCAGTACTAAAGCACAAGTAACAATGAAGCACTAAACACAATCTTCAGAAAATATAAACAAAACGAGAATTATATCACAGGGGACTCACAACAAATGTGTCCTGCATTGGCCAACCACCTCGCATTCTAGATATGTCCTTACTGACTATGTCCTTTCCTGTGGCAACCAATATTTCATTGAAAACAATATTGGAACTGGTGCTCTCAGCCAGAGAAAAGATCTTTTGCAGGTTAAAGAAAACAATGATGACGATTAAGAACCAAAACTCGTGTACACTAGGATCTTCTAGCAAACTCAGTTGTAGACAGATATCATGAGAATGACAAGACTATAGGAAACAATATTGAACTTTATGTGCCAGTTACAGTAGTACTGTTCTACTGACAATAATGAACTTATAAGTTTAAGCAGTAACATAATATTATATGCAAAGGATACTGCAGTAATTGCTTCATGGCGTAGTGTCTTCTCAGTTACATGACCTGTAGCAGAAAGCAGAGACTGGGTCGTCCTGTTGGCAAAGATTTAAGGTAAGAAAAGATCTTGAACTTCAGTTAAAATCCACAACTAATCAGTAAATAAAACCCTTTTATCAAAAAATGGACCTTGAAACATCAGTCTCATTCAGCTCGCTCCCCCTCTTCGTAATAAACTCAATGACTGCTTGAATAGCACCTTCTGCAGACTCCTTGACCTTATCACATATAGCTACAGAGCAACCATAAAGCATAGCTACAAGCTGCATGAATTAGTCAAAATTGCATGAAGCCAGAGAAGGATGTATCATCACTTAGTTTATACTAGAAGTACACCCGTGGAGATAAGAAAAACCCAGCATTACCTCATCCTTTGTCAGCAAAACACACACTGAGGACATGACCCTATTAAACACCTCTGATGGATCAATAGAAGCATCCTACACATACAAATGGAACTCAGAAGAAAACAAAAATACAGCAAACAAAAGGGTGTGCGCGAAGGCCCTTTTTCAAATGCTTACACTTCTCAGTATAGCTATAACATCCTCAAGGGAGGACAATGCGCCATAGGCCAATTCGATATCCGTGCTAAAATGAGCAGTTGCAGGCCTTGGAAGAGAGAGCGATATATCAAATAGTTGATCAAGAATCTGCATGGAATAAAAACAAAGGCTAGTATATAACATGCTAACAATATATATATATAGGCTGTGGGCAATGACCTTATATATCCACGAAATAACACCCAAAAAAACAAGCTATTGAAATGCTTGAACCCTAGTGAAACCTTAAAAAGTCACACCTCCAAATACTGACCTGCGCAGAAGTTTTTCTAACTTCAGAATTTGTATCTGCACAACGAGGAAGATACGCAATGATCCTATCCCCCAAAGACAAGGCATCTCTACTTGGCAACACAAATGCAGCTGGTTGATAAAAGGGAAGAGAGTTAACATAAGAATGATAATTGATTAGCAGAAATTAATGTTTACGTGGATTTACATGGTAGACTAGAAATATTGCGATGTTGGTTGCGGTCAATTTGCTTGCTGTGATTGCAACTTCCATGGCAACCAAGCGGACAGTACCCAGTGACACAGAGAGTTCGAAACTTGAGTAGCATCTCATAAACAGCTAAACAACCTCTTTTCCTCTGGTACTCTACAGGTGAGGAAACATACTGATCAATCTGTCTCAGGAGATGTAGGAGCTGCTCTGCACGACTTCTCCCATCCTCTCCACTAATTATCATAACAAATTATAAGAGTAGTTTAATTACCAAAAAAAAAAAAAAAAAGTAACTGTTAGAGGGCTCAACAACAACATACATCAACCATAAAATAACACCTCACACGAGGCAACTGCTCATATGTGGAGAGCAGAGTCGGCTCCAAGTTAATAAATATGGGTGCATGTGCATCCATTACTTATATACATTTAATAGATATATTATTTACAGTATATAACCACAAAATTTGTGCAACCACTTAGACATTATCCTGGGTCCGCATCCAACTTATGGAGAGGCAAACTTCAAGTTGCAGAAATCAAACAGCATGCTAACTGAAATAGCCATACCGAAGCCGATGCAAAATGACTTAGAAATCCAAGGTTTTGATAGATGATAAGTTTCGAACCGCATTTAAAGGTTGAAGTGGTAAGAGAGGTGAAACAATGGATATCGTGATTGACTCAAATAATCAGGTATTTTCAGGTCTGAAAACATTAAAATATATGCCTTCCCATTCAATTACACATTAGGACACATCAATGAGCTCCACCCTCTGCAATAAAAATAACTAACAGCACACATGAATTTAAGAACTACTCCCTCTGTCCCACTCGAAATAGGATTTTTGGTCAAGTTAATTATACTTTGACCAATAATTTAAAGAAAAATAATAATCCTAATGGAAATCTAAAACAGTTGTTGAGTTTATTATTAACTGTGATACAATAACAATTTTTTAATTTTTATTAGCATCATTAATTTTCCTTAGTTTAGTTGACCAGAAATCCTATTTCGAGCGGGACGGAGGGAGTATATGATACTAGATAAATTGACATTTCATTTCCTGAATTGTGAATAGTAAGTCAACAGGGACATTATGCGAGATCATTCTTACACTCAGTCCATGGTTTTGCCCACGAAACACACTTTAGTATACAAGAACCACTACAATCTTTTTCCAAGAACAGTCGAGCACCAGGTTTCACAAGCCACCCGAAATTTGCATAATATAGTCTCGCACGAACAACAAATGAAATCGGATAAAAATGCCATGGTTTATATTTATGAAGACTACCAATTCAGAAACCTCAAAAAAGATATCAAAACAATGACTTCATGTAAGAAAAAAAAGTACCTCGTAAGAAGAATTGCGCACAGAAGTGTGATGAGATTGTCTATAAGGGGGCTGACAACATCAGATGGATCATTTGGTAAAGCGAAAAATCCCAAGGTAGCCTGTGAAATTCAAAGGAAAAGAAGATAATTCAGCTTCATAACAAAATTATGATAAGAAAAGAGAAATATATTTAAGAAGAGGTACAGTCAGCTAAACGAAATAGGCATGCATAATTACTGAAGTCGTACCTTCATAACAATGTTTCTTGTTTCAATTGTTAGTTTAGGCTCCACAGATACCAAAGTGGTACATGCACTTAAAGCAAGAGCCTGAAAGGTACAAACAAAATCACAATTCAAATGGAAAGAGAAACCATTGACTTTATTTGTTCCAAAATGAGTGTATATAGAAAACAAAATCTCAAATATTGTCCATTCTCTAGTCAAACTACTATCGTATAACCTTGTACACAATCATGTCCAAATTTGCACATGCAATTACATAGTGTGCGCTCATTAAGGGTACTTAGTTATATGTGCTACTAAAAGTGCCTAAAGTCAACTTTTAAAATTTCTCTGTCAAACTGAAATGGACATTCATTTTGCTCTGGGGGAGTCAAAAAAATATGTGAATGAAAATTTCAGTGAGAAATAAAACACATGCATAAATACAACATATTTTTACTCACCTGTGTTTGCAATTGATCAGTACTAGAATCAGAAAAATCCTCGTCGTCATCTCTGCCCATTAAGGTTAATATGTAATCGAGTAACTGGTCTCTTCTTTTTAGTGGGAATGATATACCACTGTCAGCAGCATTAATGACAGCCCGACCTACAATGCAAACAAGTGTCATTCCTGAGCTATCACATAACTAACTACCACTGACTTGTGCAAAATCATCAATATCCTATAAAACGTGAATACCCAGCGTGAGTTTACAAAGATAATCATATGTGAATACCCACCTATTTCTTCTTCCCTTTCAGTTTTTTTTCTTCTCAACTATTGCACAGCAATTAGGCCGGCACTGCTTTGTGGCACTGAATGTTGGGCCGTGAAACTGTGTCACGTTCATAAGATGAATGTAGCGGAGATGTGATGCTATGATGGATGTGTGGGCATACAAGAAATGATCAATTGAGAAATGAGGTGATAAGGGGTAAAGTAAGAGTTGCGCCCATTGAGGATAAAATGAGGGAGAATCGTCTAAGGTGCTTTGGTCATGTGAGACGGGGACCGAGTGATGCACCGGTTAGGAGGCCTGAAGAGTGGAGAAGTGATAAAATGGCGAGGGTTAGGGGAAGACCCAAACAAACTTGGATTAGGGTGATTGAAAATAATATGAGTTTACTTGGATTGAATGAAATATGGCGTTGAAGAGGCCGGAGTGGAGCACAAAAATTCATGTGGGTGATGGGGGTTGATTTTTACTTTAATTTTTTTAGTTGTTTCTTATTATTATTTTTATTTTCCCTATCTAATATATATTTATTCTTTTACTATTATGATTTTTATTTTTCTTCTTCTTCCCTTTTTATTTTCTAAATTTTTTTCCCAACTATTTCTTCTTTTATTTTTATTTTTTTTATTATTATTATTAATATTAGTATTATTATTATTATTATTATTATTATTTTCATCTTTTCTCTCACTGTGACATATGAGGATTCATGTGAGCCGACCCCAAATTATTTTGGGACTAAGCTTTGTTGTTGTTATTTTTGTTGCTATTGAAAGAACAATGTTCTTTAATGCAGAGATATAAATGATTCAGTATGCCGTTTCTCACAAAGCTGAGATATTTCAGGACTGCACTCACAGACTAAATCTCATCACTGGCACAAATTCCATCCCAAGAATGTTTAAATAACATGCCAACCATCTTCTTCATTTAGTAATCCTTAAGGTTCGGTTTCAATCAGTTGTAGTTCTACACTAACAAAGACAAAAATTTCTACATCTCACACATTTTTGTTAAGCAAAGTAAATATTCAGCTAATGGACAGGGCCTATACTTCTATCTGTTTTTCGAAAAATCTAAACCAACTCTAATGCAGAAATTGTATCTTTAACAGGCATCAAAAACCTATCAATCATATTTTCTGAACAACAATTGAGCGACAAAAGCATCATTTGATCCCAGCATTTCTGAGATAAGCTTCCCATGTAATAATGCATTGTCTTCCTTATACATAAGATGGTATCAGGAAAGATGTATATAATTTTTAAGGAGTTCAGGGAACTGAGAGTATCTGCATGCCTTAAAATTTGCCAATAATGGCAAGAGTGAACACATTCCACTTACCTAGCAAATCAATGGCAGTGATAACCGCCTGCTTTGCAGTGGGATGACGTACGTTAAGAAGCCGTGAAAGCATATTAGTTCCCTGAAAGCAAGAGCTACATATTAACGGCATACACAAACCATAACTGAACAAAGAAACAATAAGGATAGTTGATTAATTAATCATCAAATCATAGCTGAACAAAGATGATAACAATGACCCAGGTCAAAAATACATAAACATGTTTCTAATTCAAGATTGCACATTCAAGATTGAATGCGACCACTTAAGATTGAATGAGTTCAGGTATGGAGAGATTGCATATTCAAGATTGAATGCAAACACTTATTGCAAATATGTCAAAAGTATGGTTACCCATTTCTATCAGCACATTAATGTGCAGTCTCTCATACAGGATACTCCTCTCATCAAGGATTTTCGGAATCACAAGCTTGCTGTTTTTTAGGTTTACCCTCAAAACAATACTCCCTCCGTCCCATACTTATTGCTATCAAATAGGAGTGCACGGAGATTAAGAAAATATGTTGGGAAAGTAAGTATTGTGAGTGGGTAGGAGAGAGAAAATAAGTTAGTGGACAGTTGTTGTGAGTGGATAGGAGAGAGAAAAGTGAACATTTTGGGTAAGTAGCAATAAGTATGGGACGCCCAAAATGGAAATAAGTAGCGATAAGTATGGGACGGAGGGAGTAACTTTGTCCACACATAAGATTTAATGTTGTCAGCATCAGTACAGATGAAAATATAGAACAGCTTCTATATTTGCCTTCTTGTAAAAGGTCATACATGTCATGGTTCCTATACCAAAAAACGGCCTCTCTGTAGAACTGCAGACATTAGACCCCTTCCATAACCCACAATAGCAGCGTTGGTCACTAGTTTTCTGTCCTTTCCGAACAGGAATTCGCTTGTTCCGTGCTTAGATTCAAAAGCCGGTCCCAAGCTCAGATAAAGGAGGACGGTTGCATTACATAGCGTGACAGCTAGAGTAAAAGATAATTTACAATGAACATTGATCCAAAAGAAAATCCACATAACTGCTAGGAAGTCATCCATATGCAACCCGTTACGACTCATGATGCCATTGAGCAAGGGGCGTCACACCTATACTTGGGTGTTATTGATACTCAGCAAGGGTGTTAGTTACCCCTGCCTTGAGGTGTAGCGAATAGGCTAAGAGGTGCCTCATTGTCATCCAAGCTAGGTAAGAAACTAGCAGGTGTTTGTACTATACTTAAGCAAGCAACTTAACATAATAAGGACCTGCAAAAGGGATGGAGTAAGTAGATACTAATTTCAGGAGAAAAATTATACATTGTGGCTACCTACTGGAAACAATATGGGCAGTTGGGCACGAGAGAAAACTATACAAATAGCAAAAAACATATTTCAAGTTTTACTAGAAATGCAGTTGCCAGAGTAATAGTCAGAACTTACACGAATATGCATATCGCTAACTATGGGTTATGACGTAAGTATCCAATCTACCCAATTGAGTTATTGGGTTATTTTTGGGTAAAACCCAATAGTACCCATAAATTTAACTAGATTAATATGGGTTTCAACATTAACCAACCCATTAACAAATGGGCTTGTCTGCAGCTATCCATTAAGTATTAATGTTTTGACCCTTTGTACATAGCAACTGAGGACATGATGTACATTTTCCAAGCAATCATCAACTTATTGGGATTAGAGACCTCGGTCCCATTTATTAAGCCATGAAAGAAGTGAATGTCACCAGAATAAGAGGCGCTCTCCCCAACAAGAAAAGTAGAAATAGGACCAACTGCAAGAGAGAGAATCGAGTCCCTGCAAAAGGCATTCTACCCGCTCGCACATCTTCAAGAAACGAATGACATCTTTATTTCCCACCCTTAACTGTGCTAACGAAGGTAAAAAGAAGAGCATTGACGAACGAACTTCTGGGGGATTATGTTGGTGACTGAGCTCCCAATTCATGCATCCCACTCATTTTGATACAAATCCAACTTGATTCTAATCACTTTATGGCATATGGAATGATATAGACGAGAAGACATGGAAGCCACTTATCGACCAAATAGATATTCATGTGCATCAGATTCCCCACAGGATGCCTCCTCTGTAGGGTTTAGCAACCTCCTTCCAGACTACATGATGATCTCCTTTTGTTCACTCCCAGAGAAAATTCCCCATAATAGTATCCTCCGGTATATTCATAAGGGTCCTAAACTAGTTGAGAAAATTGTGTGAAATTGTTACAACGCTCTAAGTGGCACTTGGATTGGTAGCTTGTAACCTGTTCGGCATAACTGACATATAAACTTAAGCGTAAGGGGTAATGGAATAAAGGTATAAATCATACATTCATGTAGCAGGGGAACACTCATTTTGTACAGTAGTAGACACAACAATATCCCGCTTAACCCATTGGAGTTGGACCTTCTTAATACAAATCTTGCATGCAGAATTGCCAACTCAAGTAAACATCAACGTAAATAAGGATATCAAAGGCAATAATATCTTACCACAAGTGCATCTATTCTGGCTTCAATAACGATTGATGGAGCATATCTTGCAGCGTATCCGTACATTAGAGCTAAGGCAGCATGGATATCATCAGAATCTTCCATCTTAGCTCTATCTGAGAATAAGGATAGAAATCTGCAGCATATAGAATTGCACATCATTTAAAACCATCTTTAAGTCAATTAGACAATTGCAGCACGTAGATAAGCGAATAGAGTTAAATTTCGGAAGTCCCAGCATGACCAAAATCAATTAAAGTTCTCTAAACAACTATAAGAAAAATAAAGGAAAAGTTGTGAGCATATGCACTCTATACTTCAAGCATAAATGTATCTACCAAAACTAACTAGAACCTTTGCATAATTTGAACAATCAATAACATCATGTTCTCTAATGTCAAAGATAAAGGAAAAAAATATACTGAACTACTATTTTGGACGTAAATATATATTATAAGGTTTAAAAGGATGATTTTGTGTGTCTGTGTATGTCTGTGGTATGTATATGTTACGAGCTGAGTTAGATCAAGAACGCGTCACGGGCCTTAGAAGGTTTGGAAAAGAGGACTAGGGACAACTTGACTTAGCTATGTTGCTGGTTGGAAAATGGCTGGGAAGATAAAAAAGAAAACTGAAATATATAAATAAATAAATAGAAGTAGGAATTTATTATTGAGAATTCCCCAAACTCCCAAATACTTTCTTTTCCTCAAAACTTGGATGTCAATTCCATTATTCAGCTAGCCTTTTATAGGCTTTACAAAGACTGCAAAATTAAATGGCATAATTAATAATATCCTTATCAAAAAGAGTAGTTAAAACTTATCCTAATCAATGGCTGCTGGGTTTCCATCTCTTGTGTTGTTTGGGTTTCCATCTCTTGTATTTTTACTGCTGCCTTTTGCATGCATAAGTATGCCATGCACCATTATTACGGTGATGGTCTGGATATGCTTGGATGTATGTGTGTTAAGAGAGAGAGGGAGGGGGAGGGAGAGAGAGAGAGAGATGAACTTAGCCTAAACCTTTGAAAGACACTCTGTCCAACATTATCAAGGATGTTTTTGAGTTTTTCCAAAACTGTATCCAAGTGGGACGCTGCAACCTGTGAAGAATTGATAACTATGCATTATAAATAAAGTTAAAAGAAAAACACTAAAAGGAATGGTTCCAAAGCTATTACCAAGCCCATCGCTTTCGCTAAACCAAGTCTATTCTCTGGAACTGCAATATTAGCTCTTTCATACATCCAATCAATCTTATCACGAACATAAGTTCTGTTATCAACTTTCTGAAGAAGTATACCAAGACACCTAAAATAAAAATAGTCAATGAAGCAACTCAAATATAACTTCTTAATAAAATAATACAGTTGAGAGTGAAAAAGTTGTGAGTCGATAGGTAAAGATCGCATTTCAAATCTACAACATACAAGTAAAAAAATAAAATAAAATTGAGAGATACAAATCAACATGAACTTTAATCAAGCAAGATAAAAGAACCAAAAGTTTTTAGGGCACATACATCATGTTAGTTTAATCTCGATTGCACCTTAATATGATAAGTCAGATTCTTAAATTTAACTCAACAGCATATGCCTCCAATGCCAGGGAATTTCTCAAGAAGTTACTGCTACACAGAAGAATACACTGTAAGCCTACCCCTCCCCCCCCCCCCCCCAGTAATGTGCAAATTAAACAATCCCCGCAGCTTCCAGATGAGGGTGAATTAGATTCAAATGACATGTGCCTCTGTGAGACCTCAAACAGAAGAAATATTATTAGCATGGTGCAGTTAATGGACTCTGCCTGAGCCATCATGCCATTATTTTCAGGAAAGAAATCATCTCTCTGGAATAGTTCGTCAAACGGCTTTTACAAGGTCAAGCCAACACCCTCCTCCCCCCACCCCAAACAATAAAAAAGCTCTCCTGACAGTGGAGCAGTAAATTACTGAGTAAAAGGTCCATCAGCGCAATGACTTAAGCCATCATATCATACTCACGAGTTTCCAACAGTATGAAATTCACTAGATACATTAACCATCACTTTCCTTTATGTGAGCCTCAAAATAAAAATCAGTATACAAACTGATCTTATCTTGAGGTTAATTCATATTTGCAGGGGATTTCCGAGTAGGCCTCAGCAAGTACACGTGAATATTTATCATCAGCGTCTGCTTAGCTATCAGTCTCTGTCTCTGTAGTTGTTGAAGGGTAGAGTGTATTTTTGAATCTCCATATAGGCTACAGCTATGAGGGGAGGGGTGGTTTGTTATACTACTATGTCAAACAGTAGATTGATAATCTGAACTGATGTTTTGGATTTTCTCTTGACCCTTTTAATGTTAGCACTAGCTTTTTGTTGACTTCTTGTCAATTCGGCACATTACTCTTCTGATAAATTAAGTTCAATCAACCAATAAAAGTTATACTACCTCCATCCTGGAATAAATTTCACAGTTGACAAGTCAAAATATTTAAGCTTTTTGTTATGTTTCCTTACTTGCCCCAATCTATTCATATGCAAAGAATAATTTTTGCTCACAAAATGGCTCCTTGAACATCCCATGGCATTGCATTGTTTGTGTATACTAAAATGGATAGTTTACAAAGATCACCAAACTTTTATCCTATTTTCAGAAGTGTGACATTTATTTTGGGACAAATTAAAATGGAAAGTAGGACATTTACT
Organism: Campanula takesimana; assembly: GCA_026119855.1. NCBI lineage: Eukaryota > Viridiplantae > Streptophyta > Magnoliopsida > Asterales > Campanulaceae > Campanula > Campanula takesimana. The sequence goes on along the minus strand of JAOWBW010000245.1, from coordinate 1,157,220 downwards.
CCAGGACGGAGGGAGTACATAAAAGACAACTTAAGTACGAGTGCTGATAATGACATCTTCTGTCTATTAAAGTATCGCACATCCAAACACCATAATCAATCTAGCAACATATGGATAAAACTGAGTAGCAAAGAGTGAGAACGCACAGATATTGCTAGCAATGCAGGACTACCTGTGAAGAAGAGCAGAGTGGCCATCATCTGAAGTGTATAGTTCGTACTGCTTTGCAAAAACATTTCCTAGAGAAATCACCCAATCAGTGTCTTGAATCACATCCAACAGTTCTGCCAGAAACTGCAATACAGGAACAGGAACATTTTAGTGACATGCATATGTTTAGGGGTCACTGGCTCCTTCTACCCTACAGAAATAATATGTGTTCATCATTTTAACATCATGAGCTACATTACTCTGCTTTCACTACTAATCATCCTTGGAGTTCAGAACATCTTGGGTCCTAAGTGAATCTTTATTACGGTCTATGGCTTTGGAGTTGTAAACCCATCAGACATCCAGTAAAGTGTTTTACTTACGTAATGTTGACATATATTATTCTCAGTTCTCATTCAGTGGCAGTTCTTTTTAGCAATATAATTTGCATAAAGAAAATTGATTTGTATATATGTATATATATATATATATAGGTATATATATATATATATATATATATATATATATATATATATATATATATATATATATATATATATATATATATATCTGAATGTATAGATACCCATCCCAACAGAAGGTGTGTGTATCCCTTTTTGAGCCTTCCCATAGAAGAGTAATATTCCTTTTTAAACAAATTAACTTAGCTTCATTTTTCCTGCCCGGTTTGGAAGTGGTTTTGTATTGGAACTTTGGTATCATATACTTATGTTAGTAGTTCAGAATAAGGATAAACAGATGGTTCTGGGTGGAATTTGGCAAATGGCATATTCAAGCAAGACGATCATGAAAACTCTGGCACTGGCACATCCAAAGATAACCACCCTGTATCCCTTTTCTTCTCAGAGCAAGTCACCACATACAAGTATGAACGTATCCACATAACAAAACATGATGAAACTACATCCAAGAAAGCACGGATCAAGAATCAATAAGACTTACGTTGATAATCATGTCATCCCATTTCTCTTGATAGCAAGGATCCAGCTTTAAATCTTCAGCGTCACTGATATAGGCTTTCATTTTTGGAATCTAGAACTTACCAAACCACAAGATCAGTTAGAATTAAAGCATAGTCACTTTCTCTTTCATTTTTAACTAGCAGATAACACAAATTGTAATTCTACTAAAAGCATGTTAAGAAACTTCTAGACAACTAAATGCAACTTTAACAACCAGTATGCATATACGTATTACAATGAAATTCCTACATGGCTTTAGGCACATAAGAACAGCATGAAATCCTACAGGCTATGCCATAACAAACAATAAACTACTACTTGTTTGATAATTTGAACAAAATATTTAAATTAATGTGCCTTTTATCGTAGAATCCTGACTTTTGGGGTTTGAATTGTGTTAAGTTGCTACTACATGTGGAATTGTGACATTTATTTAAAGCAAAATTCTTGTTCAGACATGTTTTAAGCTTATTTTATACTCCCTCCGTCCCACCTCACTTGAGACCTAAGAGGTGGGCACAATAACTAAGGAAAAAGAATAAAATAAGGAAAATGTGTGGTAGAAAATGAAGAGAGAGAATGAGTGGGGTTAATAGTAGGTTGGTTGAATGAATTGTGTGGTGGAAAATGATGAGAGAGAATGAGTGGGTGGGATAGATTGAATATAAAATTATAAAAAGATTACCATTTTGGGGAGTCTCAAGTGAAGTGGGACGGACCAAAATGGAAATAAGTCTCCGCCTTTTAACAGCTTCGCCTTTTGCCTTTTCAGGGTACCTCTCGCCCGCCTCTCGCTTTTTGCCTTTAACAAGTTTGGTTCCAACTAACCCCTTTTCGATGATTTTGAGCTTAAAACATGCAAAGAGAGGTTCTCTCCAATAAAAATATCCCCAAGCAGCAGCCTAAGTGTAAGGCAATTGAAGGAAACTCTATACATTCAAGCAATTTTTGAAGCAGAAAATAAAATCTATGGATGTTGACATCATCTTTGTAGATAAAGCATCAAAACCAAATCAAGCCCACTGCACTCATATTATAGAAACACACTGTAGAGCATTCAACAACTCTATTAATCTCATGTCCCCAGGTAATTAGGTTGGGCCACCTGAACCACCCTTTCAGGGCACTCTGTTAGATCCAGAAAAAGATATTCAGTTACCAGTCACATGTATGCTTCCTTGCCATTTACTCTGGTATTTACTTGTTATTTTTGCTCTTCCCATAGCAGAAACGTTAATATTAATATCATAACCCTAGTGGTCATATTATTTTTGATGCTTGGACTTAAACCATCATAAGTAACTTTCTCTCATTTTTATCTGTTATTTCGACTACCTTTAATGCATCAGAGACGAGTTCATTTTGATTTTAAAAAACTCTAGAGGTACTGAACAGTCATTAAAGCAACCCAATTACTAAACACATTTTTTAAGGGAAAACTCCGTTTTAGTTCATTATACTTTGATGTGTGTTTCATTTTTACCACTGAACTTTTTTTTTTCTAATTTTACCATCGTACTAAAAAATGGTTTCATTATATACCCAAAATTTAACAGCGTTATCTTTTGTTAACGAAGTAGGTGACGTGGCATCCAATGTGGACAAAAATGCAGTCATGTGACATGTCAAATGTATATTGAAATCATGTGACAAGCACATGATTATCCCTAACCTCTGGCATAAAATCATTCAAAAAAGACCTCTGTTACAACAGAACATCACCATTGCCAAACAATAACAAAATCAATGAAGCAAAGTCCTCTGGATAGTTGCTTCACTCCAAGAGAAAACTTCATTTCTGCATATATTTTTTTCTAGTTTATGATTATATTTCTTTTTTTACGAAAGAAGTTTATGATTATATTTCTGATTTCTCTACAAGTTAAGTTTTCTGATTATCATGGGTTTTTTTTTTTTACCACAAATTACTTCAATGTACAAGTTTTTGATGAACCAGTTCATATACAATTTTTTTATAAACCCAGTTCATATAAAATTAAAAACAACAACAAACCATTTCATACACAATCGAATTCCCAAATCCCAAATAAACCCTAACTCGATCTTAAATAAAATTTGTCAAAGAAGATGTGATTGCAGTGGAGGCTAGAGATTGAAAGTTCCAATGTTAGCACTGGATTCCCAATTGAGCTCGGAGTGGTCGTATCAGTGGTAATGAACGACGCTGAAGAACGGGCTTAGAAACCCTCGGAGAACCTAGCAACGACGGGGGCGAATTCATCTTGGTCATCTTTGTCATGGGTGGGGATGAGATAGGTGTTCTTGAGGAGGGTGAGAAGAGAGAGAAGATGGAGGGGTGATGGAGAAAGAAGAGCCGGGGTGAGAGAGGGAGATGAAGAGGAAGAGGGAGGGGCGGTGGGAAACGGGAGCCGGAGAGGAAGAGGGTGGGTGGGGGTGAATTTGAAATGGGTGAAAGGGTGTGGTGGCTGATTAGTTAGTGTTTAGGTTTTTTTTGTCCTTTTTTTTACATTTTCCTTTCAATTTGTACCCATGGATCTCATGTGAGTGATTCATGCGTGTTTTGTCCACTTGCCACGTCACTTACTCCGTTAACTAAAGGTAACGCAGTTAAATTTTGAGTACAAAATGAAACCATTTTTTTAAGTTAGATGGTAAAAATAGAAAGAAAAAAAAAAAAAAAGAAAAAAAAAGTTTGGTAAAAGTGAAACACGCCTCAAAGTACGATTGACTAAAACGGAGTTTTCCTTTCTTCAATATGTTGTTTTGTAGTCACAGAACCTTCTGTGCAAATGAAAATTTCCAGCAATGTAAAGAGAAAATGTGATGTCTCTGAACTATATAGGTTCCTGCATTCTACTCTAATATGGGAGTGTTCACAAGAATAAAGTCAACTACCAGTATCTGAACGATTACAAAGCGAAGCCATAGTTTATAGATGTACACGGAATTCTTTGTTAGAAGTAACAAAGGCGATGCTAGCATATGCATACCTCCCAAAAATTAACATGACAATATGGGGAGAAGTCCAAATAGAAGAAATGAATGAATCGAGAAAAAGACTGCTTGGAAAATATTCCACTATATGCCAGTGTAAGGAGATTGAAGATAGGTGCAATAAGGTAGCATTGTTCTATGCTTTATTATCTCCTTGCCCTCTTATTTCAGTTCTTGTATATAGAATACTTTAACTTATTCCATATAATATATACTTTACATCCTTTTCATTTTCTTCCTTGAACATGTGAAAACAGAATTCAAGCATTTTACAGCGCGGTCGTTATATTTTAAAGGATATAATTGTCCTTAACAAAAAAACTATCAAAAAAAATATCTGGCTGCATATTCTGTAGTTCCCACGGTAGAAGTGACCTATATTTAATCAATCATGCTTTGTTTGGAAACTATTGCAAATAAAATTTTAGTGAGCATAGCAAAGCCCTATCATAAAACTACGGAAAACAGCACTTTGCCTCCCAATGCACAATCATTATCCAGATAGCACAACAACAAACAGTTCCAATTGTATCTGTTTGTGCTTCTTACAAAAGCAATTGAAAGATTCACCTCTCATGATATATACAAACAACCAGCATTTTAGGCAAAGCATTTTCATACCTCATCCTGCCAAAACAAAGCAATATTCTTTGGAAAGAGTGGTGCCAAATACCACAGGACCTGGAGCAACAGAAAAAAACGTATCAGGTAGAATTGAGCATCTACATTTATCTTTTGTACACTGCTAGCTACCTCAAATTTCTAATGACATCCAAAAAGCAATTTCAGTAATGTTATTCCCGCAAATCTAATACTGGTTTAGTGTGCAAAACATTTTCCATAGCTTTTAAGTCATTTGAATTGCAATACTTTATTCCTTATTTGCATATTACAATGCCCGAATAATCATAGAATCCATTATTGGACACAAATGGAATACACAGGCAAATATGAGATACATTGAACATTTAAATTACTGCTTCTTGGAAGAAAACACAAATTAGCGCTAGTCATCAGAGCTGTACAAAAAAAAAAAAAAAAAAAAAAAAAAAATGATTTGCTAAGCATTTAAAAGAAACCTCCATTAAATGAATGATGCACTTGAATAAAAGAACACGTATTCCTTCATTTTATCGTGCCTATCATAATGTAAAATCTGCCTGATTTAGGGAAAGGAATATTGAACTTACAGTCAAAATCTGAGTTGCCTGCTGCTCCCTTGCGAGAGGATTGTGTAGAAGCACCACAAGCCGAGCAAAAAGTTCCTTGACGAGTGTATAAATCGCTCAAATTATATATTTTTTTCTTTTACTTTAAGCAATACAGGATTTATAATAAAACATATTAAAAAGCCTGTGGTTTTACCTCAGCATATGGGATATCAGCACGGGCTTTACATTCAGATAGTATCATAGTATTATCAACAGATCTATGTCTGCATAACTCTGAGATGCATCTGCAGACCTGTCCAAGAGACTTGCTCATTCAGAAATCTCGGATGATCTGTCTCAGTACGGTATTAATTACAGTAAAGAAAACAAAATGCTTGCATCGCATTCAGATAGCATCTGCAAACTAATCAACTTACAACAACAACAACAACAACAAAGCCTTAGTCCCAAAATAGTTTGGGGTCGGCTAACAAGAAAACTAATCAACTTAAATTAGGACTAAAATGAAGTTACACTAAGCTTACCGTGGCAATTGCATTAGTGTAAACCCGTGGAACGATCATCTTCAACAAAAATGGCCAGAGAATATGCTGCATTTAAATGTAAAAATCATCACTAGACTTTAGTTTTTCAGTACAGGGACCAGAAAGCGCTTCAAGTATAATAAAACAAAATGCATAATGACCAAAAGGGGGATGCAATAAGAGATAGAGAAAAACAAAAGGAATATTAGATCAATAAACTTTACCTCCATTTCAGGAACGGTTATGGTTATCAAAAGCAGCCCTTTTTCACAAATTGCCCTCAACTCTGTTGGACAAACCACCCCAATATTCTCCTGACAGGCACACTCAGATCCTTATATTTACTACAACGTTACAAGAGTGTGAATATCCAATTACAAGATTAAGATCAATCTTGTTAAGAAGTAAGATATGAACCTCTAATCTTTTCTGCTGGAAAGTATAGTAAACTCCACTATATCTAAAGAAATCCTTAGATCTTTGAAGATCATCCCTCTCTTGATCTGACATTGCACAATTATGAACAAGATACTCAATGAAAAGTTCCCCTGACGGTCCAATCAGATAGCAATGTGAAGCCATAACCACGATTAACTAAAAACAAGAAGCATTTTTTTAGTTAGAAAGGAATATAAGTATTCTCTTACTATGTTGACCTCAAAGTAACAAATGATGACTTACTTCCGAAAGTGCCTTGCGAACCCCCAAAGTCTGCTCATCTAACAATATTGTAACAGCTTCAACAAGTGCAGGTCTTTTACTGTGCCACGCTTCTAACAACCTTTGCAGGAAAAGATGTGAAGTATAGGAAGAGAGCATAACAGAAGAAGGTAATAAAATCAAGAAAGAAATAAACCTTGGCAACAGATGTTTCAAGACACAGAGAGCACCAAATGTCAAAGGTTCTTCTTTCAACCTGCATTTCTGTAGCAAATTAAAGAATAATTAATGAACCAATAAGCCTGATATAACTTTGCACCAATAAGCCTGATATAACTTTGCACAAACATAAGCTAGCCAAAATACCCACATTAAGAAGGAATACAAACAAATCCTCAGGATACACCAAACCGACTGTTAGAAAGCAATGTTGAACCTCGTTATACGTCTGCAATAAACAATTGTTCAAGTGGTTAAGTAAAACAATCCCAATACTGTAACATAAAGAACAGCACATCCTTATATAATCCAGTTATGCACAACAAAGTATGAAACATGAAGGAGAAACGAAAGCTTTGTTGTGAAGGTTAGGTACAAGTGGAAGTCAAGAATTAGCACTAGTATGCTCATAGCCCACCAAGTCGAAACTACAATATAAAATCACTCAGAAGACTTAAGCTAGATACCTAGGAACCTCCCATATAAGTACTTACAAACTAAGAGAGAAGTCAAAATGATCCTCACAGAGTCACACACACAGATGTTACTTGACATATTTAAGATGTGTTCTTCAATTATCAAAGTGATGATGACGGAAGGCACCGTTGGCATATTTTGGCGGTGATCTTTTGTTGTACTAGTAGCTTTGGAATATGCTGCTTTTAAGGCAAGATAATAGGAGGATCGTACTATAATCTAACATGTGTCATAAATGTCAAGTCAGCTTAAGTCAGCCCGAGTTTTAAGGCTTGACCTGATAAACGGGTGAGCACATCATTATAAATACATCAAGGTGCACTTTGAAGCTTCAACTGGTAAATTATGACAGTCAAAAGAAAGAGAAAAAAACAGGCTTCAAACTAGTGTCCAGAAAGACGGGCAAGATGTAAGCCACAATATGTGGTTGACAAACCGATTAAAATTCTGGAACCACAAATAAATTATAATGTAAGAACAAACAGGAAAAGCAAGGAATGGAGATTAGTGTCATATCAAATAACCTTGAGGCCTTGTGAGAAATTTGAATGTTCTTTGCTTTCATTATTAGTAGAGGCAACTGGAAGTAGTGACGATAGAACAACTGTGAGGTCCTGCACATGTGAGAATGAAGCATTCATCGTAAAAGAGCAAACTTTCAAGTGCTATTGGTTGCCACTTGCCAACAAAGACAATAGTCATAAAAGCATAATAATTCTACAATGAGTTCTCTCTTGAGAACTTTCAAAACAGCCCTTGCAAATTATAAGTGTGTACATGTCCCATACAAGGGAAAATCAGCTGGACAAACCAAGTCATTGACAAAATGTCGCTTTGAAATAAAAAACCATTAACCAGTATTATTCTTCAGCACAGGATATGAATGAAAGAATGGGCTGCTAAAGGACACATTGCTATTTCTAATTGCCAAAAAAATCCTCAACAAACTGCTTCCTTTTGAATCACAGACTTTAAATACCTTGCAAAATCATAGATTTGGGACAATCTACAAGTATTTTTCAAGATTTAATATTTGATATGGCCATAGCTAATCAGCAGTTTTATATTTATGCCAGTATATGTGCCCCTAGATACTAGTATATGTTCAGATATAAGTAGGTTTCGTAGCTTTTTCACCCATTGACTCAAACATGTGAAAAAACCAACCAGTAAGTCATTCCATCAATTGGTGTTCGTGCTTGAGTTCACAACCACACACACAAGCAAGCAAATGTTCCATCTATGACTGTTATTGAATCGAATTTAACTCGACTGCGGTAAATTCAAATATGAGTTCGTGTTGAATACGTAACATATATCATTGTCATTACCGAATTTGACTCATACACATATTCGTGAGTAATTGAGTCAAATGCGAGTACAAACAAATATCACTCAAATTAGTTCATTTTGAGTGATATTCAAATATGTAGCCCTCCGTCCCATTAAATGTTCACCCTTTGACATTGCACAGGGATTAAGAAACCAATGTAAAATGGGTAAGTAAATAAAGTGGGTTGAGGATACAAGTGTCCAAAATACTATTTATGATGCAACCAGGTAAAAAGTTGATTAGGTAAGTACTGTTTTTCGTACTTTGGAGCTTCATGAGGATAAAGTTGTCCAAAACACTGTTCACTACTTTCCCTTTTGGAAATAAAGCAAATCGTGAACCTTAAATTGAGACGTACCAGAAAGGAAAGTGTGAACATTAAATTGGGATGGAGGGAGTATTACTTAACTGTACAAAACAAATAAATCAATTTGAATGATAATAACGAGTCTAGTTTAATGTTCAAGAGCCAAATCAAAGTCAGTTCTAGGTTACTGAATATTCAAGTAACTCGACAAGTTAACTCGACTCGAATTATAAGCAAATACCAAAAGCCTATTGAATTCAGCTCGAATAAACAAATGAGACAGGTACAAGCCAAGTTTTCTGGTCGAGTTCGAGTTGAATAGTGGATAATTGATAAATGACTATTTTATAGTCATTTAAGGTCTAAAAAGATAGTCTATTAACCTTATTTTTCAATAAATAAACCTAAATTACTTATTTTCTACTCTTTATTTGATATAATGCACTTGGGAGAATGTTTTTATGATACAAGCAGGTTTTTCAATACATTCTTGAGGAAAGAGGAAGCTAAGGCATCATCTTTATGAAGGAGGAACAATTGACTGAGGAGTAATTCAGCTGGAACAAGAAAAATGAAGAAAAGAGCATTTCAGCAGGTGCTCGGCCGAGCACCTACCAAGACTCGGCCGAGCATGATCAATCAGAAGGTCAGAATTAAAATCGAAGGATTGCTCGGCCGAGCACTTTTCCTTGACTCGGCCGAGCACCCCCTGAATCAGCAAAAAGGTGCCTTTTCAAATGGAGACTTCTCAAGGCATCCATCCGGGAAAAATTGCATCCTCTCCTCCAAGGCTTATATATAGAAGTAGAAATCAGTGTTTTAGAGATCCAGAAATCATTGTAATATTACTCTAGCAAATTTTAGTCTCATTATATTGTTATTTTTTATTCACAAAAGTGTTTCAATACATTCAAAGGGTGAAGTAATAAAAGTTCTCGAGGTTTTCTTCAACTTGCCTTATATTTCCATATCAAATCTGAATAAGTATTTCTTCCTTTATCCTTATTTTAATGCTTGTTCTTATTTTTACATAAAATGACTAGTGAGTAATCCTCTCTTTCCTTGGGATTGGATACTTTACATCATTTGTTCATCACTTTTATTTATGCTTTCTTTCTTCTTCTCTTCATCTTAAACAATCCTTTCATATTGTATCAAAACGCCTACAACCATGATGAGCTCCATGTTTTGTATGAACCTCAGTTAATCGAGAGAAGGACCTAGCGGTGAATCTCGATTAACGGAACCATATGAACTGACTGGGTTTCATTAATCACGAGAGTAGATTAATGGCCTAGGGGTGCTCCTTGAGTGGAAGTACGTGGAATTTTTATAAGAACTTAATGGATTTTTACTAATTATGGGCCATCGAGAGATAGGGCATAATTAGTATTAAAATACATGTGTTTTAAGCCTTAATTAAGAAGTTGACACAACATAGCGTATCACCCTTGTTTAAAATGAAACCTTTACTCTAAAAGAGAGCATAATAAAATGATGAACGTATGATAGTTTAATTCCCAATCCCAGGAATTTATTAAATATAAAGAGTTTTTAATCTAAGTTAAGAGTATTTTGCAATCATTTCTAGTTAGTGACAAACAAATTCTATACCCCCAATCATTTTCTTTTCTTTATTTCTTTTTCAAAGCAAAACATTTTTTAAAAAGTAAGTTGTCCTCGTGGGATCGACCCTCTCTTGCACTATCTATACTATAAAAACCCGTGCACTTGCGGATTTAACGTAACAATAATCGACTTGTTAAATGATGTTCATGCTCAAGTGCACACACACACACACGTCAGGCTGTTAGCGAAAGAGGCTACATTTGTGATATTTGTTCTGCAACTCACTGGAAGGTATAACACCAGCACCCTAAATTCAACATCGTGCAGCAGAGATAATACTAACAGTTACTAACCTCAAATTCAAGTAAAGGAGGACCATTTTCAGAAAGCAAAGAAGCATTCAAGAGGTTGTGGAGACTACAAGTTGCCAAAAAAGCAGCTTCCTGGTCATTCTTGTACCTGATCAACAGAGAAGTAGAGGAAAGCTTGGTGAGATCAATCTTCATGTTCATGCATGCTTATTTATTTAGCGAAACTATTTCCACGCACAGTGCATGCTGACAGTTATGGAATAAAACATGTTTCGAGTGCAACTTGACAGAACAATGACCTTTTTCTTTTAATACACTTGGGAACAAATAATGCAGATGAAGAACCAGTCAACTTCCATATTAGAAATGTTTACTATGTAATAATTCAAGTTGTGATTATTAATTGGGAGGAAACGGCGGGAAAAAATCAGTCTAAGACTTAAATCAGCATTGGTGACATGGGGAAGTCAGTTTGGAGCTCATTGTGATTTATGATCAGTGTGCACCAAGTGGTGACAAAATGGGATAAGAAGAAAAGGCGCTTAAAGCTTTTACAAAAATAACAGCAATGTTTACAACAATAGCAACAAAAAAGGAAGGTTAGAATGCTTTGGTGATAGATTTCCTCATCTGTTTTTAGTTGTCTTAGATTCAAGAGGTCCAGAAATAAGCCCACTAGTTCTGTGTTGCAGCGTCTTGGAATCTCCACTTAAGAAACCCAAATGACAGAGAGATTGATGATACTCTTTCTCTTTTCCTTCTCTTGGTGAGGTCCCGCTTATTGATGCAGCTGATTCACGTAGTTGGAGTCTTAGCTCGATGGGTCTCTATGGTAGTCGGCTTAAGACCCGTTCTTGTGTCGTTCTGTCAGGCAAGTTCCCTTTCCTCTCACTGATTTTATTTGGCATGCTAGGATTCCATTAGAGCTGTAGTGTTTTTATGGTTCCTTTTTGGTAAGATCAATACTAACTAGTGAAAGCAAAAGAGATGCTTAAAAAGCATTAATCCCTAATGTGTATAGCATTTGCATTGAGGCAAGCAAACGTGATGTGCCCCTCTATCTTGATTGTAAAGTGGCTTGGTTATTGGTGGAATGTCTTTTTCGATATCTTGTTATGTTTAGGTTAAGTACGTACCATCAAAGACTTATCAGCTGAGAAATCAAGGGAAAGACAATAAGGTGGTGTGGAATTGTAGTAGCATTGCTATATTTTTGGAGTATCTGGACAGAAAGAAACACAAGGATTACCGAGAGCAGAGAGATATCATTAAATATGCTCAGGGAGCATGTTAATCTTATAGACTCTCATCAAGCAAAGACGCTAGGGATGTTCAAGGGACTGGAAAGCAGCTCTCGGTTTTTCAGTCTAAGTGCACATTTTATTACCTTCTTTTTCCTTGTTTGAGCTATGACCTACTGTAATACTTCCTCCGTCCTAGAGTAAGAGTTCTACTTTTGTTTTGTTCTGCACGCTTACTAAGGAAAATAATAATGGGTAAATATTTCAAGTGGGTTGAAGACATAATTGTCCAAAACACTATTTACAATGCAAGTGGGTAAAAGAAGGTTAGTAAAGTATTGGTTTTTTTTTAATTATATAACTATTCATCATTTGCTATTTTGGGAATGGATTCTTACTATGGAAAGTACTAAAATAGAAAGTAGGACTCATAATTTAGCAAGGAGGAAGAAGTAGATTTTATCCGCTTCCTCTATCCTTTAATTAAAGCTTTTTTCTATCAGGAAAAAAAAAATATCATCTCTGAAACCTACAAGAAGAATGAGCCCATAACACTAAGAAAGATACGGTCGCGTGTGTTTATCTTTGAAAACATAGGATGGCAAACATGGTTAATTGACATGGCTGAAGAACCTTGGAGAAAGACAGTAACTATCAGCTGTGTTACACATTATATAAGCACATGGAAGAGACACATGCATATGTGTGTCGACTACTAAAATTGTATAGATGACCGAAAGTATCAAAAAAGAATAATGTACTCACAACTCCAGTATCACAGGAATAAGTTTTGGTAAGGCTGCCTTCAATTTTGTACGTTGCACAAGGCCAACCATATGACCAAGTGCTTCAACAGAAGACTTACGAACCTGCAAAAAAAAAAAATGGGTCAAAAATTTATCTGTTGAATTTTGCAATTGAACAGTCTGTAGTACGTGAGAAATATTCCCCCATATAATTTTGGGTGTCCCACATGTCAACCATTTTCTAGAGATGAACTTTTAAGGAACTGCCCTGTTGCCACTTGTTACCATGGTCCATATCTAAGAAAAAAACGAAAGAGATATGTATTTTGTGGGGTCTGATTTCTACAATGTTGAAAGCAAAGTCCATAAAATTGTAAGTCATTTCCCATGTCAAGCACTGAGCTTCATTTGTAACCAAAAAGATACTGACATTACTTCATATGATCACTTTAACAAAATATTAATGAATATATACAAATTAGAGTAGCATTGCTCCTCTCGACAGACCTTGAGATCTCGTGAAGTTGCCCAAACTCTCAATAAAAGCTCAAAGGCAGAATTTAGGAAAGACCTGCACTCGATAAACAATTCATGTAAGCAAAAGCAACTTACGTGAGCTCAAATATAACCTGAACTCCGGATAAAAAAATAAATTTATCTTACATCACATCACCATCGAGAGCTGAAAAAGAAGCAAAATCCAAACGATATTGCCAACAAGCCTGACACCAACATTTGAAAGCTGTAAAAGAGAACAGGTAAAAGATTGTTACCACAAGTGACAAGAAGATATAGTCACAGGAAATATGGCTGGCTCCAAGAAATCAGAATTCGAAAAGATAATACAGCATAATAACTTGAACTTGCATCCATTAACAAAATCATTGTAAACATATTAGAATTAAAAAGCTAACAGAAACAGTTATTCAATCCAAAATTAGAACAATATACTAAGTCAACCAACAGATCCATGTCCATAAAAGGTTATGACCCGTAGGAGGTATATGTGGAAGAGCAAGTGCTTGTAAAAGCAGATGATATAGAGAGGTATATTGCATCTTATTTTCGAATTCTACGAGGAAGAGAAGACTTGGCGTCCAACTTTAAACAGAGTACAGTTCGATAGTCAATGTGTTGAAAACAATGCAAATCTTAAGACAATTTTTCGGGGAAGACGTTCCAGTGGGGATAAATGCCGGGTCCTTGTGGATTCACAATTGCGTTTTATTCAATGCTGCCGGAGTATAGTGAGGGGAAGTTTGAGAAAAGGCTTGAATGCAACCTTTAAAGCGTCGACACATAAGGAGAGACGTACTATAACATTTGGGACATCAGAGTAATCAACCTTATAGGGTTCTCTACAAATTCTCGGGAGAGTTTAGGTTCCCACATTAACGCATTTATAGGGCAAGTTTTTCTTTGAAGTCACTGGACGACTTTCTAGGTGTTTTATTATATGCCCCTAAAGCCTAGTACAGGAACTAATTCCTCCCTCTCTCCCAGAGTATATGTCCACCTTTCCTTTTTAGTCTGTCCCAGAGTATATGTCCACTTCCTAAAATGGCAAAGAATCTTTACTATTTCTCCCACTCATTCTCTCTCCTACTTTACTTTTATACTCACAAAACCAATCAACTCACTATTCCCTACCCCCACCTTCTCTCTCCTATCTTACTTTCCATACAACAATTACACCACTTTCACCATTTCTTAATCTCCGTGCAAATGGAAGGGTGGACATATACTCTGGAACGGAGGTAGTATATATGTTGGACTGACAGTAGGAGGAAAAGTTAACAATCAAGTCTTACTAAAAAAAAAAATTATAGGAAAAGAGAATTGTATTAAAAAAAAAGATATATGTACAAAAAGATGGACAAGAAATCCATCTACTAAGAACAAAAGACAAAATACATATATCCTACATTCGCATATGTTAGCTGAAGTATTGTGAGTGCCTGGGGAGTGTTAAGGCTTGATATACCATGTTGAGTCCTATCTAACAGCATAATCTTTTAAATGAGTTAGTGGCGTATAATGAAATTTCCTTGTGTATGTCTTTATTTTGGAATTTCCTTTGGCATTTTAGATTGTCAAAACATCCTTCCTTCATACTTGGTAAGTGTAGATGCATAAATCCGCAATAAATAAATTTTCCCTCCATCCTCATTTAAAATGCGCAATAAAACCAACAGTGACTTTATATTGATTTCAGAGTTAAACACCATTTTAGTCCCTAACCTATTCAACTTTTTACCTTTTCGTCCTCGACCTATTTTTTTTTTTCCTTTTCGTCCTTAACGTATGTATTTGTGAGACCATGTAGTCCTTCCGTCACATTGCCGTCCATTTTTCCGCTAAAATTGTTGATGTGGCATGTGATGTCACCAATTATGCCTAGGTGGAACCTTTTAGTGTAACAATTTGTTATGTGAAATTGTAAGGGGGAAAGTGTAAATATCATATATATATATATATATATGTGTGTGTGTGTGTGTGTGTGTGTGTGTGTGTGTGTGTATAACTCTCAAATGTCAGGTTCTACTCACATGCTAAAAAAATATCTGAAATAAAATAAATAAAAAAGGAGACGCAAGTAAAATATTTTAAGAAAAAAATCAATGAGCTTTTTTTCAACAAATTACATACTCCCTCTTCATCATTTCCTAAAATGGTAAAAAATGTAGGGCCCACTTGTCATACCCACTCACTTCTTCCTCTCACATACTTAAATTATGGGGTCCACTTGTCATACCCACTAACTTTCCCCTCACATATTTAAATGGGTTAATGATAATTTAGGGCCTGAACTCCAAGGGGGTGCGTCTAAAAGGGGCCTGGGTTTTTTTTTTCGCTAGATCAGGGCTCAATATCTAAATTTTTCGGCAGTTAAGGGCTTTTTGACGGAAATCGTTAGAAAAGTCAGTTAAGTGACGTGCTGAGCACGTGATCGACTAAATGGATGGGTTTGTAATGATATTAGTTAGTAAGGGTTTTAGTGAAATTTCTGAAACTCATAAAAAAATAATCTTTTTTCTAAATAATCAAGTATATTTAGATTATTTTCTAAATAATAAATTTAAAATAAAGAAAATTATAAATAAATTTAAATTTTATTCTATGAACATAATAAATTACTTTTTACATTCACCAAATTTAAAACAACATAAAGTAATTATCACTATTTACAATGGAAAGCTTTTAGTACTTTTTTATTAGTAGGACCCACTCGAAATAGGACATCCCAAAATGGAAAGCTTTTATTATTTTTTTTATTAGTAGGACCCACTTGTCATACTCACAACTTCTTTTCATTTACTATTCCCCACCCACTTTCTCTATCCTTCATACTCACAACACCTACTTTTCAAACAACTTTTTATAATAAAAGATTATTATTCCTTAATCCTCGTGTCGGACCAAGAATCCTATTTCGGATGGGACGGAGGGACTATTATAGATACTTAATATTATTATACAACATTTTAAAAAAAAATAGACTTATTAAAATATAAAAAAAATCCACATTCTTATTTAAAAGGATTAATTATAATTTAATAGAAACTTTAACAAAGTAAATTTTAAAAAAAAAAACCCAGCAAGAACAAGCCTCCATAGAAAAATTGATTGCTCCTTCCCCTTCCTCTTTCCTTTTTCCGGCCACTCCATTGAATCAGCCCAACAAAAAACCCAGCAAACTATAACCCCCTTTCTACATCCTCTGGTTCATTGAATCAGCCCAACAAAATCAAACACACACTCACTGTGGCTCCGACTCATTTTCTCTTTGAATCTCCACACCTTCGAAAAACCGGTGGAATTACTCTTCTTATTAAACTCTGGCGCAGCTCCTTTCGTCCACGTGCAGTACGGTCCAGCCGCCACTCCCTCAATTGCTTCAGATTCCGACGAAATAGACATCGTCTGAGGCGTTTCAATGAAAACCTTATCCACCGGCGGCCGCGAAGGCAACCGATCGACGGCCGCATCGTAACCTAAGAGGAGATCCTGGTTGAATAACGGAAAAATAGGTCGGATCTGACCGTCCAGGAACACCTTGTCGGCGGCAATCGGCGATACATCGTCGGAAGTTCGAGAGAGAGAGAGCTGGGAGTCGCCGGCAGCTGGGAGTCGCCGGCGTTTGGAGTCGCCGAGAAATTGGTGAGGGTCGCCGGTGTAGGGAGAAAAAAGAGAGGAGGGGGGTTGAGCAAAGAGAGAGACGGGAGGGAGTATATGATAATTTAATTGTTTTTGCAAAAAATAACTTTTTAGCCCTTTTCAAGTTTCAGAAATTTCACTAAAACCCCTACTAACTAATATCATTACAAACCCATCCATTTAGTCGATCACGTCCTCGGCACATGTCACTTAACTGACTTTTCTAACGATTTCCGTCAAAAAGCCCTTAACTGCCGAAAAATTTCGATATTGAGCCCAAATCTAGCGGGAAAAAAAACCCAGGCCCCTTTTAGACGCACCCCCTGGAGTTCAGGCCCTAAATTGTCATTAACCCTATTTAAATTGTAGGCCCCACTTGTCATACCCACTAACTTCTTCTCTCTCACAACCCTCTTCATTTTTCTTAATTTGTGTTCCATCACCAAAATGGTGAAGCTTCAAATGGGACGGAGGGAGTATTTTTCTTCTTAAAAAAAATAAAATTACATATATATATATATAGTGGAGTATATTTTTCTAAATCAACATCAAACAAAAAAAATAATCTGCAAAAATATCTTCAATTTATTTAAAAATATGATAACTTTTTATGTTATTTTTGAAGAATTAATTCTTTTAACATTATTTTTGAATTGCTTCAAAAAAATAATAATTTATTTTGAATTAATTCAATCTACATCACCATCTCATCACCGCCACCATCGTCAAACACCACCCACTACAAACCCACCACCATCAACAATAAAAAACACCAGCAACCAATAGCACCACCAACCAATCCTCAAATCGAAGAACACAAACACCACACACACAGAATCTCCAGATCTGTAACCCATCGTCAAGGTATTCCGACGACCTTCAAAGAATTATTATCGCCGCCTTAGGTATAAACAGATTGTCGTGGCGGATATTGTGGACGATGGAAAGAAGTCGGTAATTAAGAGAGAGAGAGAGAAGAGAGAAGCCAGATTTGGGGCGATATGAAGTAGGGGAGCAGTGGGGAATGGGCCGGAGTGGAGTGGGGTGTGATGAGAGACGGGGACGGCAATATTGATGGGGGAAATAGGCGTGGAAGGTGAAAGGGGGGAGGTCGATTAAATCAAGCGGCTGATTAATGAGAATTAGGGTTAGGTTTTGCATATATGGGGCAATAAATTTCTGTTTTAGCCCTTTTATATTATGAAATAAGATTGTAAGTACCAAAAGTTATATATTCGACATATTTATCCCCTAACCTTCAACTCAGCAATTTTTGCCAAGCAATAGTTCCACGTATGCCAAAAAAGGTGACATCACATGCCACATCGACAATTTTAACGGAAAAATGGACGGCAATGTGACGGAAGGACTACATGGTCTCACAAATACATACGTTAAGGACGAAAAGGGAAAAAAATAGGTCGAGGACGAAAAGGTAAAAAGTTGAATAGGTTAGGGACTAAAATGGTGTTTAACTCTATTGATTTCAGGTATATCAAAGCAAGCCAAAAGAGTTTAATTTATGTTTCACGTGAAGAGAAAAGGGAAACCTCATTCAAGAATCTTTGAAAGGCCATAATGGAGTCTTGAATATAACTACAATTAAATTTCTTTATTGCCTTAGAACCTTGCCCTCTTAGCTAACATTATAAAAGTCCATACTCTTTTTCGGTCGCCTAGATTGCATCTGCCCTTATCCCTCAGTACTCAAGGAATACGAGGAAGCAAACAAAAATCAAAAGCACAATTTCATAGAAACTGCTCGTTCCTTAAAGATTAGACCCAGAAAACCAATTTGATTCAAGATGTCGCACATATAAGTAGATCATATTAAGGATACTACAAAATGCACCAAAATTTAAGTTAGTCATAAGACACCTATCATATGCTAAGAAAATTATCAATAAATAATTAGAAAAGAGAAATTTTATACCATTCGCGAAAATCGGTCGATGGATATCCTTTACATTTCCTAAAAAAGGCAGAACCCTTGAAAGAACTCCTTTAAGTCTTGGGCAGAACTGCAATGCTTCAATTGAAATTTTGTGGCATAGACGAAATGTCAGTTTAAGATCACATATTCGAATCATAAGAAATTACAACCTATATGAGATGCAGCAAGGAATAATGATGACTAACCATCAGAAGTAGCAAAATCTGCAAGTATTTGAATCATAGCTGGAAGAGCTGCATTCTGTCCAGAAAAATGTTGAAAGATTTCTTCCATCATCTGCATCACAAGACAAAACAAAAGATTGCAAGAAAGAAATCAGCATTCCATCCCTTCATTGAGTATTAAATTTACTCTTAACTACACTGCGGTAAGGAATGCAGCTCACGAGGAAAATTCCACAACCATTTACCTATTAAGACATGTTTAGGACTCCGGTTCTGAATACAACCCTT
The DNA here is from genome assembly GCA_026119855.1 of Campanula takesimana. NCBI lineage: Eukaryota > Viridiplantae > Streptophyta > Magnoliopsida > Asterales > Campanulaceae > Campanula > Campanula takesimana. The sequence goes on along the minus strand of JAOWBW010000245.1, from coordinate 1,137,988 downwards.
TCCCCCTCCTTTTCTCCCCTCTCTGGTCCTACAAACCTTAACCCAACAAATAATCCTCTCCAAAGAAATTGATCCGTGCTAACTGTTCCGTCTGCTATCCTCAGCTCCTCCCAAAAGAAATCCCTCATAATCTTTCTCCAAACTGACAGCAAGAGTCACCTAGACTAAGCTACCACAATCAGCAAGGCTCATAAGAGGAACCATTGAGGACCAAGAATGCCATGTCTTCCCACACCTCCCCCCCCCCCCTCAAAAAAAAAAAAAAAACACAAAAAACCAAGAAAAAAATGCTACTCCCTCCGTCCCAGAGTAACGTTCCTACCTTGGGTTTGCACGCTTATTAAAATGAGTAAACAATTACAAGAAGTTGAAGATTAGAGAAGTTTATAAGGACACACTTGTCCATTTACAATTCCTAAATTGCAAGTAGGTTAGTTAAGTATTATATTTATTTATTTATTGTAATTATACAAAAATGACATACATGTCCAAAACACTATTCATAATTTGCCAATTTGGGAAGGGAGCCTTAATTTGGAACGTACCAAAAAGGAAAGTAGGAACCCTACTCTCGGAAAAGGGAGTAATATCTCACAAAGAATGAGAAGGATTGGAATTTAAACAGCCCTGCACCATGCCTCCATTAATGGAGGATTGGGGAACACATGCAGTTTTACTTGGAAAATAGGTTGCAATTGTCCCCCATTTAATGAAGAATAGGCAGAGAGAGAGCTTGGAGAGCGGCGGCCATGGGTGGATGGAGAGGGATGAGAAAGGGGGTCTATTTTTTTCCACCTTTAATTTCTTAAACTTGCATTCAACCCCCTTTCATATAGAACCGCATTAGAGGTAGGGACCAATAATGCACTTTTTGTGTATTCTGGTCTGTAGCATGCAACTATAAAAGGCAGGGACCAATGGCAGATTCATCGAGAAAGCAGGGATCAACGGTAAAGTTAGCCCTAATTAAAATGTTTCGAAAGTCTAGAAATAAATACACAACACTTTGGTCCCTTCAGTAAAAGTAGTAGGTTCTATAATACATTACCCTTAATTACTACCTTCGAATGGAACCTAAAATAAAATTGATCATATAAAACCTACTGAAGTGTCTTGGCTCAAGAAAGCTCATCCAAAGAGAGGGAAGTTGATTCAACCTACTTGGCTAAGATAAAATGAAGCCACCCAAAGTTTATTTTGTAAACTTACAAATTGAAGCCTATGATATTTAAATTACTTTCAATACGAATTATGGGTCCGCCCCTGTATACGCTTGTCAAAGAAAGAGATGAGGGATACTTCAAACGAATCCTACCTCCAAATGAGACAAATGTGTATTTGTAACAATCTCTATGCATTACAATAACCCTCAACGTTAAAAAAGCTTACAAGGTCAGGTAAATGCACGCCTATTGCAACAAGTAGACCTGATGCAGCCCTTTGCCACTCTGTATTAAGTTCCTGCAATAAGGTAAATTAAAAGAATAATTAGTATATGATCCATGAGAGCATAGACTGCTCACCTTATATAACGGAATAAGGTCATATTCCGATTGAAAACACAATTATTGTCGCCAAAAAGAGAGAGAGAGAGAGAGAGAAAACAGCAAATACCACCTACTTAGTAGACCCGAAGACACAGATTTCATAAGAGCATGGGTTCGTATTTTATCAAATATGATTCCAAAGAAAAAATTCAACATGCTCAATAACCTCATTAACCCTTGTAAATCAATTCATCAAAAATTATTCCTCAACATTACGCTTTTAGCCAACTCACCTTTACTTAAACCCTAATCTTTTCTTAATATGATCCAAGAAGCTTAGTGAATTTTTTATTTTGTCACCAACACCCCTTTAGCTGGATCGAAGTATTTTTAATCTCAACGTAAAATTTCGAGCCAAACAGCTTTACACCTGAATCATGCATTTACTACAGTCAATTTACTGTCGGTCAATGCACAAAAACTGTTCCATTTTTTTATGTTTTGTTTAATGTTTTTATTTGATTTCCTATTAATACTCAAAAATGCTAAGAAATTCGGTCTTGTGCAATAATTAGTATATGGTGGCAGAAAACTAATTTCACCATTTGGAACAAACAAGTAGATTTCAGTTGGATCTTAAAGATAAAAGAAAATGAAGCTAGTGATAACATGGAATTACATGGAAACGTGTGCAAAAGACTTCACCACTTCAATTATTACTGCAAATGTTAAAAGTATCACATGTTCAAGGTCATCTTACTGGCAACTTTACAAAGATGAAGCTACAGAGTCAATAACAATTAGATGGCGGTTCCAAACTATTCATCATAAGTAGAAAACAATCCCTAAGGGCATTACTCTCGTACAGTGTGAGAATACAAAAGAAATAGAAGGTTTATCCACTTTCCTGTATAAAAAGCTTCAGACAACTATAGACATGTAAAATATGAGCTTAAACTCAAGCTCACCATCCAGACTGAACCAAATATGAACATAATCAGATCGGCCAGATAGGCTCCTGAGCCTTAACGAGCGTTGCTCGAATCGATAACAGATCATAAGGCTCGGCTCGGCTCGGCTCATAACGCTGAAGGCTCGAAATATTTAGAAATGGAATACTCCCTCCATCCCGGTAGAAGCTTCACCATTTTGGGAGTGGCACAAGAATTAAGAAAAGTGAGGAGTGGGAAATGGGTTGTGAGAGGGAAGAAGTGAGTGGGTATGACAAGTGGGACCCATAATTTAAATGTGTGAGGGGGGAAGTGAGTGGGTATGACAAGTGGGGAGAGGAAAAAGTGAGTGGGGTTGACTAGTGGGGTCTACATTTATAACCATTTTAGGAAGGGCAAATTGCACCATACTACCATAAAGTTTACATAGAGTTGCAATGTAGGACATAATGTATCAAAAGTTGCAATTTAGTGCAAAATGTTCACACAAAGTTGCAACCCAAAGCAATTTTGGAAGTCTGTTAACTTTCTTGGACAGAACTTTACATGTGCCACCCATGTGAGTTTTTATTGGAAAAAATGGTAATTTCACTACACAATCGCCTCCATTCAGCTAGTTTTCATTCTCAAATTTGAGTATCATCAATGGAGGCGTTCAAGAGATTGAAGAAATTGGATCCAAATGATACTTCTTTTTACGGTTAGAATCTCCAAATTTGGGTTTTATTCTTATAGTTTTATATGAATAGAGAAGTTAGGGCTTTAATAACTTTTGACTTTTTTAATATATGGTGTTCCTGTTTAGAGATTTTAGTATAAATCTTGTTTATATTCTCAATACATGTGGCCATTACTTTTTAGATTTTCTTTTACTGGCGTTATTGTAGTTATTGATGCAAGTGTCACATGACTTCTTTTTTGTTTGTTTATTTTTTGTTTGTTCATGCACATATATTCTTTATAACTCTATGCACTTGCTTATTCCATCGGATGTGTAAAGATTTTATTTTATTTTATTTAAGAAAAAACTACTCACTCCGTCCAAAATGAATGTTCTATTATTTCTTTTCAAATTTTGATCAAAAGCAAATTTAAAACTTTTTTGGACATTCATTTAGGACGAAGGTGAAGGTAGTACTTGTTTGTATTTATTATGTGTGTAATGTGTGTTAACTGTGTGAAAACATTGGGTTTTGTAGGTATGCATAGTAAACTCAGTATAAAGATGTACTTTGCTGGCCACTTTGAAAATAGACCAGGAATGTTTTACACAGGAGGTGGGGTTGCTTGCTTTGACTTTATAGATCCTAATTCTATCTCTCTTCATAAGCTAAGATGCATGGTGAAAGAGTTGGGGTTTAATGATGATAATGAGCTGAAAATGGTGATTTTTTATCAGAAAATTAATAGCGAGATGGGTTTAAGTGACAGGTTTCGAAAATTAGAAAGTGATAAAGATGTAGCAGACATTCCAGACTATCTGCCATTAGGGAAAGAAAGGCGAACAGATATATATGTTGATATGGCTCAATATGAAATTAGAGGATTGTAAGTAACTGAGGCAAATGATGATGTTAGTTAATGTTAAGATTGATGCTATTGCTGGAAGTACTAGTGAGCCAATTGTGAATCATATGCCTGATGATCATGTTGATGAAGGTAGTGATGATTCAGGGAGCTGTGAGTCCTTTTCTGATAGTGAATATGACAGCAGAGATGATGATATGTTGTACGATGCAAATGTAGATTTGGATGTCGAGTATACAGGGGTGTCAAGCAGTGCGATTGAGAAGGGTAAAGCTAAGGATAAAGGTAAAAAGAAAGTTGAGTTGAGCGGGAGGCTGGGAAGGGTGTTTTCAATGAACCTGATTATGATTCTGATGATGGTATCGATGGGTATGTGAGTGAAGATGATGATATAGCTAGGCCAAAGGGAAGAGTGTTTAATCCAAAAGTAGATATGGCAGCTCCAAAGTTTGAATTAATGATGATTTTCAGGGACCACAAAGAATTTCAAGAGGCTGTGAAGAGGCATTCCATTGTTGAGGGTAGACAGATTTACTTCTCAAGGCAGACTAGGGATAGAGTTAAAGATGTATGCAAGCATCCTTGCAGGTGGAAATGTGTTGCATCAAAAGAGCAGCACAACAGTCAGCTAATGGTGAAGACCTTAAATGCAGTTCATGATTGTAGTTTTCATTTTGCAACAAGTATATCAACTCTAAGTGGATTGCTAATGAACATATTAGTGAATGGAAAGACAATTCTAAGGCTTCAGTAGAGTTTATGAAGAAAAAAGTTTTCGGTGATCGTAGCATGAATGTGTCCAAGTACCAAGTGTACAGAGCTAGGAAGAGAGCTTTAAAGCTAATCAATGGAAGTGTTGAGGAACAATACTCAAAGCTGTTGGACTATGGTCAAGAACTTCGAAGGAGAAATCCAGGATCAACAATCATAATGAAATTGGTGGATGGGAGTGTGGGAAGGGGAGAACCAACTTTTGAAAGATTTTATGTTTGTTTAAAAGGGTTGAAAGAGGGGTTTAAACATTGTAGGCCAATTCTTAGCATGGATGGGTGTTTTTTAAAAACAGAGCATGGGTGTGTTCTTCTAGTTGCTTCAGCAATTGATCCTAACAATAATTGGTATCCAGTCTCTTACGCAGTTGTTGAGCAGGAAACAAAAGACAGTTGGCAATGGTTTCTTCAGTTAGTGGTAGAAAATCTTGAGATATTATATGACTTTGGATTTACAATCATGTCTGATAAGCAAAAAGGTTTAATCGATGCAGTGAAAAATTTGTTGCCCAATTGTGAGCATAGATTTTGTGTGATGCACATGCATGGGAATATGAGGAGGGCAGGGTTTAAGGGAGACATACAAGGACTTATTGTGGAAAGCAGCTAAAGCCACAACTGTTACAAGGTTTCGATTTTGGATGGAGCAAATAGCCACTCATGATATCAATGTTTTTCATTGGTTTGATGATAAGCCTTGTGCGAATTGGTCTAGATCAGGATTTAGGACTTCTAGTAAGTGTGACATTTTGCTTAATAACTTGTCTGAAAGTTTCAACAGTTACATCCTTGAGGCAAGAGAGATGCCTATCCTTTCATGCCTTGAAACAATTAGGAAACATTTAATGTCTAGGCTGGAACTGAATAGGGAAATTGTTTCTACTAAGTGGAAAGGCTTACTTTGCCCAAAAATTATGAAAAAAGTGGAAAAGAGGAAAAATATGGTTAAAGAGTGTATTCCTACTGCCTCTGGTGGTTCTAAGTATGAAGTGAGTTGCATGTATGGTCCCCAGTACTCTGTTAATATTAAAGAGAGAAGTTGTACATGTAGAAAATGGGATATGTCTGTCTGGTATTCCATGTTCTCATGCTATGGCGTGCATGTTTTTAAGGGAGGAAGAGGCTGTTGAGTATGTGCATGAGTGTTACAAAGTGTCTACCTATAAGAAAGTATACTCTTACCTCATCAATCCTACGGATGGATCTGAAATGTGGCCTGCATCAGGTTATGGTGATATAGTTTGGTTATGCAAGAAATCGTCTCCTAGCAATAATACTTTGGTTTTTGCAGCCTAAGAAAGTAAAGATGCTGGTGTTATGGAAATGGTGGTCCCAGCTGGAAGACAACACAGTGTGGTTTTCAAATGTTGGAACTACTCAACAAAAGTCAGGAACTATCACTGAAGACCATATATTACTCAAGGGAGGCAAGACTTATGTGACATTTGGTAATCTCAAGGTTGCCACAAAGAAGACTCTCAAGAAGAACCATGGGTAGGGTTTAATTCCATGTGCACTTTTGGGTTTTTATTGCACATTTTTTAGAAACCACTTTATCACTTATTTAATACTCCCTCCGTCCCAAAATGATCTTCTCATTTGCCATTCTTCATTGTCCCAAAAAGTTCTTCCCATTTCTATAATTTAGGCTTAAAAGTGCATAAACACAACATGGCTAGTGAAGCAAGTGTTCATATCCTTAAAAAGTTTGAATAGTCAAACGTGAAGATCATTTTGGGACAGAGGGAGTACTTTTGGATGCTAGTTGACTTTTTGGATTTTTGTCAACTAAAGAATGTGTATCAACACTAGTATATTCTGGATTAAAAATGTAATTGGCCTTTTTTGTTGCCTTTTGAATATTCAAAAATGTTTATAGCCTCGATGAGTGTTTTTTAAAGACAGAGACCTTAATATCAATGCAAGGTAAATTGGATTTTCTCTTAAAATTTGAATTTTAAATAAAACTGGGAATTTCATTCCAAATTACCATTACATTACTTAATATTCTAATCGCCATACAAATCTCACTACAATCATAAATTATAAGGTTGTTACAACACATAATATAAAGTATGGAATACTAGATACATTGACAGCAAAGCATGTTCCTGGGAAATAACTGTTTTATCCAAAGAAAAGTCACATGGGTGGCACATGTTGAGGTTCCATCCAAGCAAGTTAACCGACTTCCAAAATTGCTTTGAATTGCAACTTTGTTTGAACATTTTGCACTAAATTGCAACTTTTGGTACATTATGTCTTACATTGCAATTCTATGTAAACTTTATGGTAGTATGGTGCAATTTGCCCTTTTAGGAAAGGTAAAGCTTCTAGTGGGACACCCTTTTGGGTAGAAGGTGAAGCTTCTTCCGGTACGGAGGGAGTATACTTTAAAATCATCCATAATTTTCTCAAAATACAAAAATGATCCTAAAATCATTTATCAAATCAATCATATCACGATACCTTTTACATTCTCTTTCCCCAAAAACTAAATAATTCATAGATCACTATAAGTGTCAACTGTCAACTTCCAGAATGGAACGTGGTTTATTACACGCTCTATTCTTAAGTCGAGCTCAAGCTCATGCTTGGGCTCGCACCCGGGCTCGACATATTGACATTCAAACCTTACCAAGACAATAAGAGCTTAAAAAAAAGAATAACCGAGCCCGAGCTCGATACCAGCTTGCTGATTTACAATCAAGCCAAAGCGAGCATGAGCTCTTTAAGAATTTAATCAAGTTGAGTTGTATATAATATATTGTCTGTATTGGCCCGGCTCATTAACATCCCTAGTTCCTAGTTGAATGTCAGCAAACCTAGGTACAATAGTTGGGTTGAGCTTTTTCCAAAGTGTAGGTGTAACATGATCAAACAAAAAATTCGATAAGTTAATCTCTCAGTTCTTAAATGAATGTCCATTCTCTATAAACTTTTATCCCTAAAAGAATGTTAATTTTCTACAAAAACAAAAAGCCCCTGAATGAATTGTCACCTTCAACAATATCATATTTCAATGTAAACAAGCACACCAGATAGTTTATAAGATGGATAATAAATGTATTCATGCGTTTTTGTTACTAAATTTTCTTAAACTCAGCTTCTTCATAAATTTGCCTTCAAATAAAAATTGACGTGCATTTGGGGATGAAAGGAGAAGTAGATTTGAGAAAAAAACCAAGGATGTCATCATTGAACATGACATTCACCTTGCTTTTAACTTGCATGAAGTGGGTTAAGTGCTTGATATATCAGACCACCCGGACCGGTGGCGAGGCTAGGGCAAAGGGAAGGGGGTCGACCCCCTTGAATTTTGAAATGTGTCAATTTTAGTACCTTCAAAATTTTAGAAAATGACATTTACTACAAAAAAATGATGAATTTATTCATTTTGACCCCTTTAAATTTGAGAAAAAAATGCACTATTCGACCCCTTTGTATACTAAATTTGTAAACCTCAACAATAATACTTATCCCCAAGCAGCCTTGATCCCCTTATCGGAAAATCCTGGCTTCGCCACTGACCCGGACACCATGTAATGGTCTTTGTCGGGTGCACTGAGCTGTCCTTTTCATTAATAGTCTTTCGAGTATTTAGAACAAATTGACCCAGCAGAGAAGTTTGAAGACGCACCTTTGATGAAATGATTTCAGCGGTAGCAAGCCTGGCAAGCTTTGTCATATAAGAAGGATCAACTTCAGTTTGCTCCAAGGCACCAACTGCAATTGACATCACTTGAAATACCCCCGCCATATTCCCAAACCGCTGCAAAACCCAAAAAACATGTTCCCAACTTCGATGTTTAAACGCAAGCATATCTACATGTTTGAGTGAGTGTGTGTGTGTGTGTGTGTGTGTGTGCGCATGTGTGATTCATGGAAGGCTGGCATTCATACTTCTCTTAGAGTAGCCGAAGCCCACAACGATAGACAATTATGCACATATGGGTGAGTGTAAGTATGTGGGCGTGTCTAATGGAGCAAAATTCATGGAGAAATAGTAAAAAAAAAAAATGGAAGTGATTGAAGTACCCGACGTCCGCCACGGGAGACGGTTAAGCAGCAATCCAGAACTAAAAGAGGATTCCTGAAATTGATTGAAATAAAATTAGCACAAAATTAATTCAAAATTGCACAATCAGAAAAAGAAAATGTTAGGGAAACTGAATATACAAGGGAGCGAGGTCTTTGAGAGACGCCATTGATGATTTCCTAACCGTCGGTGAATCATCAGCCAGAGAAGAAACCAGAACCTGAACTGCGTCTGTAACATAACATCAAGATCAACCGATTTTATAAAATCAATTTGCAAAAAAGAAACAAATTAATTCAAAATTGAATTCTAGTAATTAGGATATCTTATGAAAATAGAGGCTTACCGGCGGCGGGGACATAGTTGCCGGAGCTTGAAGAAGCCATGGTTGATTATGCGGGTGCGTGAGAGAGAACGAGAAAGGGGGAAGAAAAACTAGAAAAGAATAATAAAACGACAACACATGGACAGCTATTTAATTTCCTGTACGACAGATGGGGGCAAAAACTATATACACAGCCCGGTAAATACACAGCCCATTTAATTCCATCGCTGCCCTTGCACGTCTCGTGTATACTTACACGAGATTAGAGCTTACATCTCGTGTACATATACACGAGATACATCTCGTGTATGTATACACGAGATGTAAGCTCTCATATCGTATAAGTATACACGACATAGGCATCTGAGCCTGCTTTTCCACAACCGCAACAGCAAAAGCAACAATAAACATAACTTGGAATGAAATTTGATTCTCAAATAGGACATCTCCACAAAACATCAATAGATCATTACACATATACTATCGCCTAATTGTATACGAAATGAAAGTGTTAACAAGGATAAGCATATAATTCAAACATTCATACAAACTGGATAAATCAAAAACCATTACACATATACTATCCTATATGTAATCTTCTTTGTCTTCTTGCATCGGTATCCTCCTCATAGAGTTGACTGAACTCTGCTATCCTATCTTGGTATGGGAGGAGTAGTTGGCTTGCGGTTGGATCACAGCGGTTCCGATAAAGGTTTGGTGGTGGTGGTATTGGGTAATCATTGCCTAACATGCGCAGCTGCAAAAGTAATAACAGTTAAATACAAGACAATGAAATATAATGAATATAAGTAAGACAACTAAATATAACTAATATAGATGAGACAATTAAGTTTCATACCGCTATAAAATGGTTTCCATTGACTTGTCCCACCACAACTGTGTTCACCGGTGGTTGTACTGGTGCAGTCACTGGAAGGCATAACATACCACCGCTAGTCGAGTAAGAAATGAACGCCACATTATACCTCGTGGCAATGATGTGCCCAAGATCTGGGAGCTCCATCCAATAATCACTGGGCGCCGTCCGGCTATAGCAAGCAATCTTACGTAAGAGTTCTCTTACCGATATCCAAGGTAGAACTCTTTCGTAAAGGTCTTGGCGAGCAAGCACCTCATTGTAACATTCTGTGCGCACTTCAGCCCACTTCTCCTCATCTCCGTATATCTGTGCTGCTACGGCTCTATAGCCACAATGTCCATCTGATGCCACATCTATGATTCCTCCAATACGCGGGGTAATGAAAGGCGGAAAAGACTCTACATACGGGGAGCTGTATAAACTAGTATAATTGGGTTGTCCATTTCCCTCTCCACGACCCTGACCCTGATCCCGTCCTCGTCCTCGACCTCGACCTCGGCCTCGGCCTCGACCCCGTCCTCTCCCACGACCGGAAGGAGCTACTGGTGGATGAGACGTAGGAGTACTAGCAGGGGTAGATGGTGTGGGTCCTGAAGGTGATTTCCGTTTGCGGGTGGACTCCGAACTCGCTTGGGTTGATGCAATGAATGCACATCTAGACCTGAAATAGGGCAAAGAAAAAAGAGTGAGAAGCATTCATACTGTTGTTTGAAAGTGTTAAAAAAAATTGATGCTGCTGCTGATGTGTCTCGTGTAGGCCCACACGAGACATATCTCGTGTGGTTTTACACGTGACAAGTCTCGTGTAATACAACACGAGATATGTCTCGTATGGACTTACACGAGACATATCAGCAGCAGTTAAACAGTAGCAGCAACACAACAGCACAACAGCAACAATACAACAGCAAAAAATTTGAGACATAATTGAATGAAGATATATACCCTTTGCCAGTCGAGGATGGTGTAGCGGGGACTCTAAAAAAATTGTTAGTATGCTCCCAATCTGATAGTTCTCTGGAACTTCCGGCCCGGGGTTCATTCGGCTTTGAAATATGATCCGGCTCCATCGTTTTGAATAACTGTCTCCTTACCGGTTCAGGCTCCTTAGATGAAGGGTTGTCTACTTCAATGTCCAACTTCTTCCAAAACTCATGAATCGTGGACAGCTCAATCCGTCCCTGACACTCCTCTATCTGTGCAATCTCATGACTACATGGAAGTCCATGTGTCCGCCTGTAGTAACACCCGCAGGCAGCCTCAGTGATTACATAACCCCCATTATGACGCTGCTTGATTTTCTGAATTCGATTATGCTCTTGTCTGATAATGCGAAAGGCTACCGTTGACACTCTAGTGAATATGTTGCGATATAGATTGCGGGTCCTCAAATCAATTGGATATCTGGTCCTTGATCTATTCATACAAAAATGGAAGTATGATAGCTGGCAACTCCGCAATCCCTGCGACAGAAGGCTGCGGTGGAACATCAGGTGGGGGAGGTGGAATGTCACAGGGTGGATCGTGTATCGGATTAGCTATCTGAACATGACTCCTAGCCCTAAACCAAGACATATAATCTGGAGTCACGAAGGGAACAGCCACGGGATGATCTCCAGTAAATAGTGGCCCCCAACGGACATCGGCCCTAAACTTCGCCATGCCAAAAGCCACCCACTCCTGCCAAACCTGATCTCCGTCACCGTAACGCTTCTGGTACCCCTTCTGACCCTTTGCCAAAACGCATAACTCGGTCGCCATGGGGGGCAGTCTGGGGATCCTCTGCTGGTACCCGAACTGCCTAGTCACACGATCAGGCATATACGCCTCTGTGATGTCACAAAAGCGTATAACACCCCTGTAGTATGAAACAGGCAGTATCGCGTCCGACCCGGTCCCATAAGGAGTCCAAATAACCTGTGAGTAGACATTGTTAGGCAAAGTCAACAGAATATCGGAAGGAACGACACAAAAACGTATAATAGTTTTAATATGAATAACTCACACTGTCAGCCCCCATCCTGTCAAGAATGCGGCGATACTGCACAAGATGATCGAACGTCCTCCCAGCCGAATCATCACGAGACCATCTACGGGCTCTCGGCTGCCCCTGCTGCCAATGGGGGTCAGTAACTCACCGAAAACCCGGAAAGTACTCGTATATCCAGGCCTGAGATGTATGTAAAAAGTATTAAATACTACTCAAATGCAACATTTAATAACAGGGGGGGAGTAGACAGTAAAAAGATAGTGAATAGAGTAAGATGTACCTCTAGGAGAGCCGCACAACCGCCCATCTGCTTGCATCCGGATCTGGACGCCTTCCCCAACTCTCGGTACATATATGCCAAAGTGGCTGATCCCCAGGAAAGAGTGGGGAGGCTGGCTAGATCCATGCACAGGGGCAGGTAGGCTGCGGGCACCTTATCCCCGCTCTTGTCCACGAACATCGTGCAACCCAATAGGTGCAGGATATACGCGGACGCACGATGGGCATCTGTCATGCCGCCTCTACGCTGAGTAAATAGACGCCTGACATCCCTCAATAAATAACCAGTGCCGCTCAACTGGAGGTGTCTAGAGATGCCAGATACGTCAGGCGCTGGATCCGTATAGCGAACAACTCCACCATCAATCCTGATACCTGTAAATTGAAGATGCAATAACACATTTTAGTATAAGAGATGAATGTAGACAGTTCATATAATATATGTAGACAGTTATATAATTGTGAATGGAGTATCGAAGCGATGTTATAAAAACATACCCAGGATATGAAAACTGTCATGTAAAGTAATCGTCATCTCCCCCCACGGCATGTGGAACGAGTTAGTCTCAGGAGACCACCGTTCCAAAAATGCCGTTAGGAGGGCATGGTTAGGCCTATGAATGACGGAATCATGCAGATGCTGGAGGCCAGATGCATCTACGAGGGCCAGCCAGGCTCTATCAGCAACCGGCTGCTCATCACGCTTGAACCTGTTCATTCGAAACAAAAAATATTATCAGTACTCAAGAAAAGCAGCATAGGATGATAATTAATGGAATATTTAGAGTGTGTGGTATAAATAACTTCAATATTTAAAACATTTCACATTAATGCTAAGCTTACTGTGCAAGATGCGTGAGTCTCGTATGGAAAGTCACCAATCCCTCAGTAGTAGAGTCACCCCAAATCTGTCTGGCTCGGTGGTCACCGAACCCGTACATCAGTGAAACATCCTCTGGCCCACCACCGGGGTCCCTCTGAAGCTGCCATGATGGTGGCGCATCCTGACCCCGCCTCCTCCCGTGTCTCAGAGGTCTAGGCGGCTCTACTACATCATCATCCTCATCATCCTCCTCCTCCTGCACCCCCACCTCCACCTCCTCCTCCTCCTCCTCATCATCATGCCCCCCCCTCCTGCCCCTCCCCATCCTCCTCCCCATCATCACCATCACTCTCCTCCTCCCCATCATCACTATCACTCTCCTCCTCCCCATCATCACTATCCTCCTCCTCCTCCTCACTATCCCCATCGACCGCCGCCTCCTCCTCCTGAACATCATCAGCTGCTGCCGCCTCCTCCTCCCTATCCTCCTGCTCATCATCAGCTGTGGCATCCTCGTCATTCCGAGCCTTGCTCCGGTTTTCTCCTCTCTCCAAACGCTCTTCAGCCTTCCTCTTTCTAGCTGAAACGGTCATAGGATCACGTGCCTACAAAAAACACAAATAAGAGACAATACATTAGCGACAGTTACAGTAGATTAAATAAATGAACACAATGCTGACTGATAATTCACAATATTCAGAAGGATCCATCTCGTGTAACACCACTCGAGATGCATCCCGAGTGGGTTTATACGAGACTTGTCTCGTGTAAACACACCCGAGATGCATCTCGAGTGGTGTTACACGAGACACACCAATTTCAATTTCAAAAAATACAACGTACTTTGGGAATATAGAAATGTAAAATAAGGTTAAAAATTGCTTACCTTTTTCACAGGCGCTGTAGACGAGCTAGTCCCGGCGGCGATGTGGGCGGCGGTTGTGGCGGCGGCGGTCCCGGCGGCGGTCTTGGGTATTTTAAGTTTCACCATTTCAATTTCGAAAGTTTTTTTTTTTTTTTACTGTGAGAGAGAGAGGTGAGAGAGAAGAACAGAACAGAGCGAGCGAGGGAGAAAGACGACGGCGACGGTGAGCGACGACGGTGAGAGAGACGTTAGAGAGACCGTTCGTTTCTTTCGTCGTTTCAAACCGAGAGAGAGAGAGAGAGGGGGTTAGGGAGCGAACGTGAGGAGAGTGAAATTGAAAATAAAATAAAATATATATATAGGGTACTTTGGTAATTTAATGGGGCTGTGGAAATAAGGGGCTGTGTATATAAACCAATCCGACAGATGGGTTAACGGAATTGATTTTGGTGGAAAGTGCAGAAGACACCCTCTTGTTTAACCCGTTTCAAAATGCACCCCCTTGTACTCCAACATTGACCTGTATAATTGTAAGCACGTATGATCGGTATATGACAAGATGGGTTTACGGAATTAATTAATTTTTTAATGAGACCGTCTCTTTTGAGAACACTTAGATCCGTCTTATAGAAGAGACATGTCAACTATGACCCGTGTACTACATTGATGACGCCAAAATCTGGTTGGATCAGCCTTCGTCTAGCGGTTCGGATAATCCCAGCGACAGTTCTTGATAGCCGGATCTGCACACACGAAATAAACGTAAACTACACCGGGGCTTCACCGGCGAAGGCCCTCCGGTGTAAGAATAAGGATATGGGTGATTAGAAATGAAGAAAATCAATTGACTAGTTTAGAGCCAAAAGTTCGTTACCCGTTTCCTGTGTAGAGGACCTGTTTATATAGGTGCGGGTGTATGAGTTCTGACTTGTTAGGAAAGCCAGGAAGCCCGTGGTGATGTAGGACTCATATTCCTTGGAGCTAAACTCCCGATAAGGATGGATGATATCCTGTTATCTGGTCTGAGAGTTATCTTGGTTCAGATAAGGACTCTTAATTTTAGAGTTGTAATATAACTCTATAAGAGGTTTCCCGACGATAATGGGAAGTTTCTAATGTAAGTCGGCCCGTCATCTAACTCGGCTCATTAATGAGGCCGGCTAGGGATTAGGCTGCTCGGACTCGGCCTAGGCAAGGGCTGCCTGCTCGGCCTTACTGATGTCGGCCTATGAGAAGATGGGCCTTATTGTACGAGCCTTATGATGTATGGGCCTAGAGTTTATGGGCCCCACTTAACCAGGTCGGTTTATGTCGTTCAGTGGCCGCCGAGTTTCTATCTCGGCATGCCGAGTAGGAACTGCTTTTGTACTTGCTCTGCCACTTCATTTAATCTGATTTGACAGCCAACAACCAATATCCCCAAGGGTTTAGATTTCCTGACGTCATGCTGATTTTCTTACAAATGAAATCATTGTTCTTCTTGGAAAAGGAACACTTCATTAATTGCACCATCATTATGAGGGGTATAAATACTCCACCCCTTTATATTCTGGAGATTTAAATATACAATCTGCATATTGGTTCTTCATCACTTTCACTTTCAAGAATTCCTCAAAGACTCTTCAAGAACATTCTAAGTTTCTCGCAAATTCAAAGATGGCTTGGAAGAGAAAATACGATGACGCGTTCCCGGAAGAAGTGAGTACCGAATCAGAACGTCAAGTTTATCATGATTCCTCGAGCAGTGACGATTCAATGTTCCCAACCAAAATACGTTCATCTTTTCCGGCGGAAGAGTCACCGTCCGATAGCAATGGTGAATACTCGGAGCCGGACCTGGCTGATGAATTCTCCGGCGACTCTAGTGCAGAAGAGTCAGAGGATGAGGACGAGTATGATGATGAAGATGATAGTGAGGATGATCCTGAACCCATCATTATTGATGAATATGGGTATGATGGAGACGTTGAATGGGAGGAGGATGATGCAGACCAAGATCAAGATTATGATTTTTCTTGAATCTTTAATTAGGATGACTTAGTAATAGATTTCTCATGTATAGGTCAGGCCCCCGACCTTGTTGTGGGGGTCTTTTTGCTAAATACATATTCTGGGGTTTAATCCTTTGCCATCTTTACTCCGATTTTGATTTGATTTCATAGTTTGAACTCCTTGCGTTTCGTACGACCTTTAATTTTTCCATTACCACTACCTTTTACATGATGTCGCTATAAACTAATGCAGACCATCTGATCTTAGTTGACATGTCGGCATGGAAGGCATTTGCATCTGTCGTTCAACCATAACTTCAATCATCGCCTGACATCGACCTATCCTGACCTTTTCTTATCTCGGTCTCGTCTCATTATACCATTAAGGATGTTGGTCCCTAATTGTGATGTCAGTTACGCCTATGCGCTGAACCCCTCAATGTCGATCCAGGCGTCTAAAATGTTTATGATTTTTGAAGCCGACTGGCATTCTTGCTGTAGATCTCGGCTGGCCACGTATCAATCTTGTATTGGCAGTCCGTTCGTGTTTTCCAAACGACGGTTACTTCAAACGTTTACCCTTCGTACGGCGCGTGTCAGTGATGGGACATTTGCCTCGAAAACGTGGCCCATTAATTACGCGTCATGATGAGTTTATGGGTGTACGTGCAACCCATGGGTTACGGGTTATAGCCGGGTTGGCCCATCCATCCCTATCCGACCCGTTTTATATACACATCCCAAAAAAACCTCAGCTTCATATTTTCAAATCTTCCCCAGAGAACCAGTCCCTCCGTTTTCCGGCGAGTTCTTCACCATTTCCGATTTCCGTTGCAAAGTTCTCCATTCGGCTCCGATCGTCTTCATTTACTCCGTTGGC
Source organism: Campanula takesimana (assembly GCA_026119855.1). NCBI lineage: Eukaryota > Viridiplantae > Streptophyta > Magnoliopsida > Asterales > Campanulaceae > Campanula > Campanula takesimana. The sequence goes on along the minus strand of JAOWBW010000245.1, from coordinate 1,121,182 downwards.
CAAACCTTTTCGCCCGATCAAATTTCCGACAAAGGTATCCTTCTGACTTCTTCGCCCCTTTTCCCTCTTTCCGCCATTGTTGGGGTTCTTGGGCTTTTAAGCTCTTATTTCCCGTATCTGAGTAGTCTTTAGAAAAATTTTAGCTGTTCCTCTTGATATGCCCGATATTCCTCACCTTGACCCCAACGCTATGTTTGGTTTCTATGAGCGAAATAATAGGATTTATATGTTGTCAGAAGGAATTTGGAAAATGTTTTCACTAATGGCAATAAGTGACTTATTGTTTTTTAATAAGACCCCTAGGGACGATGTAAAGTATCCTTCAGGTCTGTTTGCCCCCAAGGCCCTTCCAGGTTGTGCTGATGGCGTCATACTCCTGAATACCCTTGACGCTGTTATAGACCACATTTTTCTTCATTATGTTAAAGATAAATCAGCCTTTCGATCCCGTTTTGAGGGTCCTTCCTTGGCCCCAGTAGTCGAATCGGGGGGGGGAAGGTCACCTCGTCCTCGTCACGGGATGATTCTAACCCCTTGGTTGCTGCAGGTATGGCCGAGGAAGGTGTTTCTGGGAGGATAGTTGATCGGTTTGATGATGAAGCTGTGACTTCTAGGAGAGGTCGGGATGGGCCTGGTCCCTCAGGGTCAAGTCGGCCTAAGCATCCTATTGGTGGGGATGCTATGATTAGGGACCTTTACGAGAATTTTGGAGTAGATAGACGAGAGTTCAAATTGCTCTATAGCAAAGCCCGACCCTTCTCCTCTGATGCCGAGGTTAAACAATTTTATTATGATGATGCCCTCCTCCCTTTTTTCTATAAACAGTTTCAGCTTGGGCTTCGGCTCCCCCTTGACCCCTTCATTAATGAATTTCTTGAGGAGTGGAACATTGTGCCGGCCCATCTGGGTGCTAACGCGGTCAGGTATCTTACCGGCTTCATAATCCTTTACCGTGGTCTCGGCTTTGAACCGTGCATGTCCGCTTTTTTCCATTTCTTCCAATCATCGTATAACTCCTCCACCAGAACTATTACCATCAAGTCCGATCCCAACAAACCCAAGCTCATGGTTCCTATCTCGAGTGTCGTGAATAAGGTGACGGGCTGGAATAAGCATGTGATCAAAGTGGAAAGCCGTCAGGGTTGGGAGTTCCTAGGCCCGGACCGCAATCCTGTCAAGCCCAAGGTAGTTCACCGTCCGGATTGGAGTTCCGCCTTGATAAAGAGGTTGGAATTGTTTGCTGCTACTGCCACTCTGGATTGGTCCCGGACCGAGATTGATTTCAAATTCCACGTAGAGGCCGGTCTGATGAGGGGGCCGATTGGTGGGGTTAAGCCGAGAGTTGTAGTGGAAAGGGGGCGTCGACTCCCGGATTGGGTTGTTCACCCAGATCTTATCTTTTATTCTGATTGCTTTGTGTGCAAGGCCGAGGCCGACAAGTGTCTCAAGGCCAGAGATATTATAGGATGTAATTTCTTTTCCATGCTTGTGTTTTTGTTTTCCTTGATTGTTTCCATTCGTCTTTTTAACTTTCTCTTCTCATGCAGATCTTTCCATGGAGGATGTCCAGATTATCGAAGAAGAGGAACTCGACCCCGCCATGGCGGCGAGAAGGAAAAAACAACTATCGCGTACCCGGGGTATTGAAAAGCGCCATGCCGACATGGCATCCAGGCAGGAGGCACTGCATGCCTAAGGAGTCGCCAACATTCCCATGGGCCCCCCTGTCATTCAAGTTGGAGCCGGCGGAGAAGAGGTGGAGGTCGAGACTCTTGAAAAGGAAACCGGGATGGAGAATGCTGATCAGTCACAGGAACACAGTCGAAGTCTTGTTGAGGAGGAAATCGACCAGGCGGGTCGTCGGGATAAGAGGCCCAGAGCAGAAGGTGAGGACGATTTAGAGCCCCCACCCAAGAGAACTCATATTCGTGGCTCAGCCTCGGCTTCGGGTCCTTCTGAGGTCGAGATCAATGATCTGGCTCATGCTCTAGGCAACGTTGTGATCATTCCAGATATTGATGATTCCATTCGCTCTAGTCCTGCTCTCAAACTCGGTGCGGCCGTCATAAAAAGGGCCATGAATCAAAGGACTATTCAAAGATTGGTGGAAACCCGTCTGACCTCCACACAGCTTCGGAACCGCAAGGGCCTACTTATCAGTGAGGTACTTTGCATTTCATTGTTTCTTGATTAAAATGCTCTGCTTTTGACGTCTTGATCTTTCCCTTGTAGCTTGCCTCCATTGCCCATCATGAATACGCGTTGATGCAGCTTGCCATAGGCAACGCTAGGAAATGCGAGGATGAGGCCGAGCCTCTTCGTGTTTCCAATGCTGAGCTGAAGGCCAAAGTAGAAGCTCTTGAGAAGGAGAAGGCTTCATTTGAAGCAGAGTTGAAGAAGGCAGCTGACATGTCGGCGGAGGCTCATGAGACGGTTCGTCGGGCCGAGATGGTGATAAGAACAGCCAAGGAGGAGACTGCTGCGGCGAGGGTCGATCTGGAGAGAGAACGTCAACGAGCGGAGGGCCTCGTGTTAGAGAAAAATGCTGCGGAAGAGAGGCTGGTCCAATTGGAGGAGAGCATTCCGAGTCGGGAGATGCGGGCGGTGGAGGCTTTCAAGAAGGGAGCGGCAATGAAGGCAGCCATTCAAGATGAAGTCAGCACTACCTACAATGATGCCTGGTCTAATCTGTCTCGCCTTCTCTGGATAGACCCCGAAGTTGATATAACTCTTGACAAGCTTGCACGCCTCTACAACCAGGATGCTTACGGTGTTGAGGCACGGGCTGCCCACTCCTTAATTCCGTTTTCTGACAAGGGCATGAGGGTGATCCACAGCCGAGATCGAAAAGAGGGTAACCCCCCGTGGGTGCCTCCGCCTGTCGAGGAGGGGAATCTTGACGAGCCGATTGCCAGTGTTGAAGAGGAGGCTGACACAGACATTGATTAGTCATACCTGAACCTCGTTTTTATTTGTATCTGATGGCCGGTTTGGCCCCAAAACAAAGTTTTTTAGTATTTATTTTGCTCGGCCTGGCGTTTGCTGGGGGAGCTTTAACACTCGAAATCCTTGGGGTTAGTATTTGTCTGCCCGTGCCCGGTGTTGGCGGGGGCGTAAACACTTAATTGTTTGTAAGGATTTGTATTCCTTGGTTTGTGTTTATCCCGTCTTGTTCAAGTTGCTTTTCCTCGATTTGAGGCATCAATAGTCCGAAACGACGATGCATGCTAACCGGTGTGGGCTAGGCTGTAGGCCGTGGTCGATCACCGTTATTGCTGTGTCGAACATCTATTGCTCGGTTTTGATACGTTAGTCTGTCCGTAAGGACTGACTCAAGTCATCTTATGTGCTAGTTGTTAGAACTAGGCTTTAGAAGTTATGCATAAGTGTGCTCGTCAACTTCGTTAGGGTGCTAGCCATGGAAGCTAGGCTTTAGAAGTCATGCTTTTAAGTATGCTCATCGACTTCGTTAGGTCGCTAGTTATTGAAACTAGGCTTTAGAAGTTATGCATAAGTGTGCTCGTCAACTTCATTAGGGTGCTAGTGATTGAAACTAGGATTTGGAAGTCATGCTTTAAGTGGGCTCATCGACTTCGTTAGATGATCTCGGCATTTTGTAAATAACGCTAAGACCATGCTATACACTATAATCCAAGCTTGATGTAAATGAAATAAAGGAAGTTTTATTGATAAAATCAAACTAAGACAACTAGATATCAACTATAAAATCTAAAACTGCAAAATCTGAAAAGGAATAAATTGCTAACCGAGGTGCTAATGATAGTATTTTCTCAGGTGCTCGGAATGCCATGGGTGTTTAAGCTCTTTTCCTTCCGGAGTTTTGAGCATGTAGGTCCCTTCTCGTATAATGTGGGTGATGATGTAAGGTCCTTCCCAGTTTGGCGAGAGCTTATTTTGTTGTGCCTTCAAGTGTGTCGACTCAATTTTTCTGAGAACCCAGTCACCTACCTCAAAGGTTCTCTTTTTCACTTTGCTGTCGTGGTAGGCCTTGGTTCTTTGCTTGTAATTGATCATTCTGAGTTGGGCGGTTAGCCTTTTTTCGTCAACTAGGTCTAGATCCAATAGTCGGTTGTATTCATTAATGACCTCGTCATAGTTGGCTACTCTGAAAGTTGGCAAGGCCATCTCGGCTGGTGCCATTGCTTCTGAACCGTAAGTCATAGCGAAGGGTGTCTCCCCAGTTGGCCCCCGAGTGTTTGTACGTACGGCCCATAGAGCCAGGGGGAGTTCGTCCAGCCACTTTCCTTGACTGCCTTCTAAATTCTTGGTGAGTGCTCTCAAGATCAGTTTGTTGGCGGCTTCGGCCTGTCCATTGCCTTGAGGATGGCTGACTGACGACTTCTTATGCTTGACTCCCAACCTATTCATCTCCTCGGTGAAAGCATCAGAGAATTGGAGGCCATTGTCCGTCACTATAGTGTGTGGCACGCCAAATCGACACCATATGTAATCGTGGATGAAGTTGATGGCATTCTCTTCAGTGATCTTTGCTAGTGGTTTCGCCTCTACCCACTTGGTGAAGTAATCAACTGCCACAATTACATATTTGTTGCTCCCTTTGGCTAATGGGAACGGTCCAATGATGTCGACTCCCCACATGTCGAATGGCCATGTCGGTACGACCAAGCTTTGCTCCACGGCAGGTACTTTGGGTAAGTCGGAGCAGCGTTGACATTTGTCACACCTTTTTACGTAGGCTTGGGCATCCTCCCTCATATTAGGCCAATAGTATCCAAGCTTGATGATCTTATCGGCTAGGGTTCTGGCCCCCGGGTGTCCCCCACAAACTCCCTCATGTACCTCGGCGAGGAGTTTCTCGGTGCTCTTTGGCGCAACACATCTTAGGAGAGGTCTAGAGAATGACCTTCTGTACAGGATGCCATTCCAGACCATATATCTTGCCGTCTTCTTTTTGATCGATTTGGCCTCTAACTCGTCCTCAGGAAGCTTTCCCTTCTCCAAGTAGTCCTTGTAGTCGTCGATCTATGTCCTTTCCTCATCATCTAAGAGAAAAATTTCCAGTCTTTCATATGCAGGCTGGTCGGTGTAGATGATCAAGGGTTCCGAGTCTTCAGCTGTTGCCATCTTTGAAAGCAGATCGGCTTCCAGATTGTATTCTCTACCAACTTGCCGAATATCCCAGAACTCAAAGTTCTTGGTCAGGTTTAGGAGGAGGTCTTTGTATTTGGTCAGCATGTGGTTTTCGGTGTTGTATTCCCCTTTAACTTGATTCACCACCAGTTGGGAGTCGCTGTATGCTACCAATCTCGTTGCCCCAAAGAACTTGGCTCTTTCAAGTCCCAGGATCAGGGCCTCATATTCAGCCTGATTATTTGAGGCAGGGAACTTGAACCTGATAAAATCACGTGCAACATGCTCGCCGGTAGGGCTAGTCAAGTAGACCCCGGCGCTGCTTCTTCCTTGGGTAGTTGACCCGTCGGTGTATAGGACCCAACAGTTGGGCGGTAGTTCTTTCAAGGGCTCTCTATCCATAGGGAACTTCCTTTTTCGGGTGGTCGCCGTATGTTCACTTATAAAGGCGGTTTCGACTAAGAAGTCAGCAAGAGGTTGGGCCAGAAGAGTTTTCCTCGGCTTGTAGGTTATATCGAACTCGGTCAGTTCGATCGACCAGTTAAGTAGGCGTCCTGAGCTGTCCATCTTGTGAAGTATTTTTCTAACAGGAGCATTGGTATAGACCGTGATGGGATGAGCTGAGAAGTAGGCTCGTAATTTTCTGGCTGCAATTACCAAGGCATAAGCAATTTTCTCGGCATTGAAGTACCTGCTCTCGGTATCTGACAGTGCCTTGCTGACGTAGTAGACCGGTTTCTGGATACCACTTTCTTCTCTGACCAGCACGGCTGCTACGGCTCGGTCGGTTGCTGCTAAGAAAACGTACAATGTCTCACCCATGACCGGTCTACTAAGTAGGGGTGGAGAGCCGAGGTAGTCTTTCAGTTGCTGGAACAAGGTCGAACACTCTGGCGTTCAGGCAAAATCCTTTGTTCCCTTCAAGGCTTTGAAAAAGGGGAGGGATTTTTCTGCCGATTTAGCAATAAACCTACCGAGTGCTGCTACTCTCCCATTCAACCTTTGAACCTCTTTGATACAAGTCGGCTCCCTCATATCGATCAAGGCTTGGATCTTTTCTGGATTAGCCTCGATGCCTCGCTGAGAAACCATGAAACCTAGAAACTTGCCCGCCGTAACCCCGAAGACGCACTTGCTAGGGTTAAGCTTCATATCGTTAGCTTTTAAGTTGCTAATGGTTTCCTCCAGATCTGGTATATGGCTGCCGATCTTGGTCTTAATCACCATATCATCAATGTAGGCCTCCATATTCCGGCCTATCTGAGATTTGAAAACCTTGTTCACCATCCTCTGATACGTGGCTCCTGCATTCTTTAAGCCAAAAGGCATCATGACGTAGCAGTATACGCCGCCTGCAGCTTGAAAAGCCGTCCTTTCTATGTCGTCCTCGGCCATTTTGACTTGATGATAGCCATAGTAGGCGTCCAAGAAAGTGAGGGTTTGATGGCCGGCAATGGAGTCTACGAGCTTGTCAATCCTGGGGAGGGGATAGCTATCTTTGGGACAGGCCTTGTTCAGGTCCGTAAAGTCCACGCACATCCTCCATTTGCCATTGTGCTTCTTTACCATGATGACGTTTGCAAGCCACTCGGGGTATGTTGCCTCTCTTATGATGCCGGCTTTGAGGAGTTTATCGACCTCGGTCTCAATTGATTTTTCCTTGTCGGTAGAGAAGACTCGTCTTGTCTGTTTGACCGGTTTGAAGAACTTGTCGACTTCTAGTTTGTGGAGAGCGACAGCTTCCTTTACTCCCACCATGTCATCTACTTTCCAGGCAAATACGTCCAAATTGTTTTGGAGTAGGTCAATGATCTCTTCTCGTTCTTGTTGGGAGAGTTGCTTCCCAATCTTCACTTTCTGATCTGGATAGTTTGGGTTGATGACGACCTAGTCTAACTGATCCACTGGTTTAAGTTCGGGGCCGTCTCTGAATTCTAGGGTCTCGACAATGACCTGCTTGACCTTATCATTGTCCTCCCCTTCCAAACTTAGGTTTTCCATATCCAACAGTTTCTCGATCTCGGTTTCCATATCGGTTTCCATATCAGTCGGCTGTGTGGCCCCCGAGCTAGGGACGACGGTGAGAGCCAAGTTGTCCGTAGCTGTGTTCATCGAGATGCAACCAAAGCCGTCTAAGCCATAGGTAACCTCGGCCCTAGTTGGGACGTCGTTGTCAAAAATAACCCGTTCTTCAGGTTCGTCTTCAACATTCGCCAATATAACACCGATATGTGGCGTCGAGGTTGTAACTGTGGTTGATTTTGAAACCATGATTCTTTTAACAGGAGTATCAATCTCCATCTTGGCCTTTGCTTTCCTGGACTTCATCACATGCTCTAAGAAATCTCTCGGCGACCCTGGGACGCACCCAATTGCAGCCGGGGTAGGGAACTTCACCCTTTGGTGAGGGAGGGAGGCAACCAGACCCAACTTTCCTTGGCTGGGTACACCTAGGATAGCATGGTAATCATTGTCTAGATCCATGACTATGAAGGTGACCGTGGCCGAGGTTTTGTAAGGGTGAGTGCCGACTTCCAAGAGTAAGTCGACGGTTCCTTTTGCATCGGCCTTATGATTAGTGAACCCTTCTAGCCTTCCACTATATGGGGTCAGCATTGTATCGGGAAGTTCCATCTCTTTAAAAGTGCGATAGTATAGCACATCCTTGGCCGCTCCGGAGTCTATGAGGAGCCTGTCCGACTCGCAATTATCAATGCGGCCTGTGATGACCAATGGTTGTTCTCTCATGGCACGGTTTCCCGCCAGCTCATTCGGAGAAAAACTGATCACTTCCTCCCTCTCATGGATCCAGGGAGGGATGTGGAAGATTTTACTTAGCTCGTAAATCTGCTCCTTGAGTTTCTTGTTCGATGGAATTTCCTCTCTGATCATGCCTATCAACCTAGCCCGAGGTGGTCTGTCGACCTGGTCAGTGTTTTTGTCTTCTTCCCTTGGGCGTTTATTGTCTTTGGTCATGAACTGATTGAGCTTGCCTTGGTCGGCCCATTTCTGCAGAATCTTCTTCAGGGCAAAACAGTTCTCGGTGTCGTGACCGTTATCTCTGTGATAGGAGCAATACTTTGTGGTATCCCTTGGGTATTTCGGGTTGTCTTTTAGAGGCTTGGGGTTGGGGAGATCTGTAACACCCCGAAAAATTTTAATTCCCATAAATAACAAAATAGTACGATTTACATCTCTAAAATACTATACAAGATATCACTAATCATCCCAAATTCTCTAAAAACTGCTTCGCCCCAAATCCTTTCATCCCGATCATCGCTTAACTGCAAAACTGAAACTGGAGGGGGGTGAGCTGGGGGGGCTCAGTAAGAAAGGGGATATACAATATCACAGAAGCGAATGGAACACAAACACCAAATAACAATGTCCATGAAATTATAAATATGGACATGCCAATAAGACCCATTTCATAAACCGAATAACCGATCAATCATATTTTACAGTCCGATGTACTAATTATGTTCTGGCCCAGTGACTTAACCAAATTAACCGAATTGTTGGCCGCCCTCGACGGAGCCGGACCCAACACAAACACAACAACCGAGTCCACTGCGACCGTCACATAATTAGCTACATCGAAACTATTCCATATAACAAATCTCATATTTGAGAACAAATAACACATAAATCATGCTTTTCAAATAATCATAACATTAACCGAGCAAGTTCAATTCCAAAGCAATAATCAAATGGGACTGAACAAATGAATTACGTATCAATAAAATGGAGTACTACGATAAGACGAGTATAAAAGAAAATGACACGGAATCGATACTGCGTAGTCTCCCTTACCTCAAAATACTAAGGACGGAACACCGAATAATAGCTATCATCGAACCAACTTACTCCATTGTTGTACACGGCTCAAGAACACTAACACTGTTACTTGCTCTCGGCCTTACTAAAAGCCTCACACAGATATAAAAGTAATGAAGTTAGCTTTGTTATGATAGTGTTTGGCAACTTAGGATGAGTCGTCCACCCAAATCCACCTCCTTGTAACAATTACAGCACATAATAACTTGGTGTCAACCTGGCATGTCTCAGACAAAATAATGGGTCCCACTAAAAATTACCTTCTCGAATTCTAAAACGTATCTTTGATAAATTTCATATTTTGTTTTAGATCCGTCCCAAAACGTCGTGCTTAATTTCGGGATGTCACAAATTGTGACATCCCGAAATTAAGCACGACATTTTGAGACGGACTAAAAATGAAAAAAATAAATAAATAAGGGACATATTTAGTATTTGCTGGTTTGAATTGTGGGCCACGTGCCATTGCTTTGCATGAAACAAATTACATAAGTAAATTGCAAGTTGCTAGCTTGAGGTGTAAAATTATGATCAACAACTTAGTTTTAGCATGAGGTGTGATGATTGGGTATATTTAAAATGTTGACTCACCTAATATAGCTATTATAAATATAAAGTTTAGGGAAAGGGAAATACAAATTGCTATCTACGCTTTGTTAGGGGAAGTCCTGACTAGTTCGACTGCGGAGTCTTAGTTCGGGGTTCCGGTCTATTAAATATTTGGTGCTCTACTAGTATTATTTTGGGTAAGGGAGACTACGCGGTATTGATTCATTTCTTTTTATATCTGTCTTATCGTAGTACTCCATTTTATTGATACGTAGTTCATTTGATCGGTCCCATTTGATTATTGCTTTGGAATTGAACTTGGTCGGTTAATGTTATGATTATTTGAAAAGCATGATTTATGTGTTATTATGCTCAGATGAGATTTGTTATATGGAACAGTTGCGATGTAGCTAATATGTGACGGTCGCAGTGGGCTCGGTTATTGGTTATTGTGTTTGTGTTGGGTCCGGCTCCGTCGAGGGCGGCCAACAATTCGGTTAATTTGGTTGAGTCACTGGACCCGAATATAATTAGTACATCGGACTGTAAAGTATGATTGATCGGTTATCCGGTTTATGAAAATGCGAGTCTTATTGGCATGTCCATATTTATAATTTCATGGACATTGTTAATTGGTGTTTGTGTTCCATCGGCCTCTGTGATATTGTGTATCCCCTTTCTTACTGAGCCCCCCAGCTCACCCCCCTCCAGTTTGATATTTTGCAGTTGACGGTTGATTGGGGTTCGGGACAGCGAGGAATTGATTTGGAGCATTTTGAAATTATTAGTGAGGCTTTGTATAGTATTTTAGAGATGTAAATTGTGCTATTACAGCGAGGAATTGACTTGGAGCATTTTAAAATTAGTAGTGAGGCTTTGTATAGTATTTTAGAGTTGTAAATTGTTACATTTTGATATTAATGGGAATTAAAAATTTTCGGGGTGTTACAAGATCCACCAGATTCCTGATCTCAGAGATCGGTTTATTGAATGTGGTGAATGTCTCGGTCCCCCTGGTCCTGTTTTTGCCCTTGCTGTTTCCCCCGTTGGTCCCCTGGGACGAGTTGTCGCGCCCAGACCCGTGGTCCTACTTGGCCCCACGTCCGGGACACGCACGGAAGACGTCACAAACATTTTTAAGAAAATTTTTCGAAATATACTTTCATAAAAAGTTTTATATGACTAAACAACATTTATTAGACTTGACTACAAGCCACAAAACAAACTTTCTCAAATGAGTACTTAGCCACTTGGCTATAACAAACTTTACTTATAAAATTTACAAACACGAACACCTACTAAAAGAGATGATACAAATAACTGAGTCACGGGTACACTACCCTAAAGGTATTACATTTACATAATGTATCCTTTATACACATCACTTCCCAAAAGTCTTACCAAAGATTCTCTTTACCGACGTCCTCCCTGTGCTGTGACCTATTCCCTGGACTCCTTCTTATCTAAAACGGTAAACAAATAAGGGGTGAGAATAAATCTCAGTAAGTTACTAAAATGCAACTACATTACATGCTAATATGAGAAACATAAAGGAACAATACCACAAATGATCATATAGCATATAGCACATAATATGAGAGGCTCCCTATCACCAACCGTCCCATACCGGTTGGAAATAACGACCAACTCATCATACAACACATAAAGCGGAAATAAACACTCATACGTGGATACTGAGCCAAGGTTCTCAAACCAAACAATAGCCATCTGAGAGGCATCAACTGAGCAGCATCGAAGAGCTGAGACGGGTTCCGGAACCAAACAACAACAACAACAACAACAACGGGGAAAATGACACAAAGTCATAACCCAAAGTGCCCAACCTTTGGCCTAAGGAAGGGGGTTAAAAATGGGAAACCAATGATAGGAGCCTTATAATGTACTTGGCTCGTGAGACCATTATAATCCCTATCACTGCCCAAACACACACAAAAGTACCAGCTGGACTTTACACGCAAGCACCCTATAGAAATACTTGCTTAAACAACAATCAGGGACAATGATTCCAATGTAGGGAACCATGCCAAACACATCAAGAAGATGAACCATTCAACACATTACAAAATGTTCAGCAATGCTCACTTAATCCATTACTCACATTTCACAACACTTGTGTTCACAAAGGAACCAATTCTTCCACTTTAGTGATCCACAACAATCATCTAACTACTTTAGGACACTACCCAAAAACTAGACCAAGATTGACCTTTAAATCCCTTGGTTTGAAAACTCTAAACTTTTCAGATGACTGGGCGGTCGCCCAAACAGGGCTGTGCGGCCGCCCAAAATACTCTGTCCCAAGAGTAAAACCTTTCAGATAGATGTGCGGCCGCACGCCCTTTTTGGGCGGCCGCCCACATCACCTGGCAGACCAAAACTTAACCAAAGTTCACTCTCGTTTCACAACCCAAAATTACTTGTACTTGTAACACTTAACATTTGCAACTAATACAAAGACTACAAGTTCAGTCTTTAAACAATTCTAACACCCAACAAGAACCATTTCCATACTACTCCTTCTGTCACAAATTTACAAGTATAAATAAAACATACCCAAAACATTATTTCACAACCTACTAGGCATATATAACATGTTTATATCTATTTTATTAGGTACAACAACATTACTATACTTTCACAATACTACAACACACATTTGTATTAACATTTCCCACAAATAAAAAGTCTATAACAAGTTTTACTACTCCCTCTGTCCCAAAATTACAAGTATATAAAAAGTATACTAAAACATCTTTTTTTCAACATATTAAGCATATAAAGCATGTTTATGACCATTTTAACATTTAAAGGGGGATTAGTAACTTACCTATTTTTCCAGAAAAAGTGTCAAGAAAAATAATATTGATCGGTAGAAAGAATCTATTCAACACCCTTGCTTCTTTCTATCAACAATGGCAATTTCTCAGAGAAAAGGATTTGGGAAAGTGATGGTGAGTGTCGACTGAGAGGGAGAGAGTGGTAAAGAAAATGTTTTTACCCATTAACTAATTTAACTAAAGCCCTCCTAGTTTTACTAATAACAATTAAACCCCTCAACTCACATTTTCAATAAAGCCCCCATAATTTCCCACTAACAACTTAACTTCCCAAATAAACTTTACTACTAACATTTTAACTAACACAAATAATCAAATAAAATGTGCAAGTCGTATAATATGATGCAACACATAAAATGCACACATAATTTTAAATTAAATTTCTCAAAATATAAAATAAATATTAAAATAAATAAAACGGATTTTGGGGTCGTTACACGAGTTCCCGTTATGTGACTTGTCATGATCTCGGTCTCGTTCCTTGTGATCATATAACGTCTTTTTCTTCTCCTCGGCGATGGCCGTGGCATAAGCAACGTGGTACAACTCGGCTTTGGTGAGGGGCTCTCTGACCGACAATTCATAAGTTAGCTGCTCTGACCTATGACCATTCGTGAAGCATACAATTATCTCCCTGTCGGTCAGGCGTTCCTCTATTGAGTCGGCAAGATCCCTAAACCGGTTGTAGAAACTCAGGGTGGACTCGTTCTTGCTCTGGACCATGTTGGCTAGGTCAGACAACCTTTTCTTTCTAGCACCAGCAGTAGCAAAATATTCCAAAAATTGTGATTTCAACTTGGCAAAGGAATTGATGCTGCTTTTCTCAAGGTCCATGAACCAGGACCGTGCTGCCTTTGTTAAGGTGCTTGCAAAGGCCTTGCACAGCACGTCATCCTGATTGGACACTAGGGCCATGGTGGCCTCAAAGGCTTGGATGTGATCCAGAGCATCGGCGTTGCCGGAATATTTGTCCAGATGTGGGAGCTTTAACTGCGGATTTGGTGGTGCATCCTTAATCCTTTGCGCGAAAGGGCGCATAGCATCGTAGTCATTATTGGGCTTCCTGTGCCCCTGATTCATCATCTCAATGTTGTTGACCCTTTCTCTAAGATCGACAATGTCCCTTGTGCTGAATACCGAGGTATGACTGGAACTGACTATGCCTCGATCTCGGCGTCTCCTTTCACCTTGGGTTGGATCAAGGTGATGCCTTGGAGGAGTACGGCGAGGTGGAGTGTGTCGGGGTGGATCCAGCCGGGGTGGTGTGCGCCTTGGTGGATCCAGTCTGAGAGGTGAATGGCGTCGGGCGTCCCCACGACGTCTTTCCTCAATAATCCTCACTCCAGGGGATTCATCTTCTTGTTCTTCCCGACGGCGATTAATGTGGTCCCTCAGATCTTCATCTAGATTGGGTCTTCCTAACCGTCCGTCTTGGCGACTTACTCGGCTCCTGGGAGGCATATCCCGTCTAGAATTTTGTGGGGGCTCCCTTCTGCTCACTCTGTCGTCCAGATTTGTCCCCCTCGTTCCAGATGGCTGTAGTAGGTTAGCCAAGGAATTTCCAGGGTCAAGATCTAACAGGGCCCGCTGGGCTTCGGCCAGCTGTTGGAGTGTGTGAACGTTCTGTTGAAGCAACGTTCTCTTGTCCAATGGCGGCGGCTGTGATGGTCCTGCCCCATTGTTGCGGGATCCTGTCCGTCGGCGGCGCCCGTATTGGTTAACAAAATTGGGGGCCGGACCCTTTGAACGGGTACGCATTCCTCCCCCTTGCGCGGGTGCTGTAGGTGGGAGCCTCTGGTTCTGTGCAGCAGCGTTTGTGTTTTCGGGGGGCGGTGCGTCCCTTATGGTTTCTTTAGAATGGGTGGCTTCTCGCCCTTCAACCAATTCTCCTGCCATGGCTTGGAATTATCTGGCTAAAGAACTGACCAATCGAATTTCCCGGCAATGGAACCAAACTGATGACGCCAAAATCTGGTTGGACCAGCCTTCGTGTAACACTAACAATAACTAAATATAATTATCGTTATACTGAAATGTAATAGTGTTTTTACAGATTTTTTTTTTTTTTGAGTATTTTGATTTTATTTTTTGAAAGAAAGTAGCATTTAAAAAATAACAACTTATATACATGAATGTAATTATTTGTACAAGTAAATGTAACACTTTAGTATACAAAATTGTAACCGATTTCTATATGTAATAATTTCACATGTATTATGATAAATTGAGCCCATTGTAACTTATTATTAGAAGACATATGGATATACTAATATACAAGTAAACGTAACTGTTTTAAAATATTATTATACAAGTGAAATGTAACATTCATTTATAAAAATTGTTACTTTCTTATTTTTACAATGTTACTAACACAAGTGTTTTTAGTTCTAAAGTGTAGAGGGTTGAATTATTACTTTTCTATACATATGTGTTCCAATTATGTACAAACACCGTTACATATAAGTAACACGTTCATTGGATTTTAGTTATAATAAGTATTACTTTTGGCAAATGAAGAATACATTAAAAAAACAATGTTACTTTTCTGTATATATGTATTACTTTTATGTATACAAACTGTTACATATAATTAGCACGTTTGTTATTTTTAGTTATAATAACTAGTACATTTAGCAAATCGGAAAAAAAAAATGCCTGCGGGTTATGGGTTAAAAACACACAATAACCCGGATCCATGACCCGTCTCTACTATGAGATGGGTCATGGTATTCTCACATAAGTTTTTGTCTTATTTAATAATCTTCTACTCCGCCACTACCTCCGAAATGTTATTCCTATGATTAGTTTTTGTTTTATTTGATTTAATTATCTTAATAAATATTTAAAATTATTATTAACTCCCGTTCATCGCACGGGAGTAACACTAGTTTATAATAATATGATGATAACAAGTTTTGAATTTTCAAAAGAATTACTAAATTAAAGGGTGGAAGCTTTGTACGTGAAACTTCCTATGGAAAAGCGAGTATCTATTTGTAATCTATAACTATATAAAATAAAGAAAATCTTGTCATTTTTAGAATGAGGCTCATATGCACCTCCAAATTAAGAAAGTTGGGTAAGCAAGGTCAAATATGTCATTAGCTTTAATTGGCACAAATAGTCAACTTTGCATGTAGATTGATTTTTATATGATACTTTTTTTACATATAGTGAAAAAAAAATGAATTATGATCAATATATAGTGAAAAATAACTAATTGATGCGGACGGAAGGCGTTGAAGTTTTTTGAGTCATTTGAGCGCGTGCGCGGAAACGGTTGTAGCTTTTGACTCCGGATCAACCACGGAACGCACCGTATATCGAATCGAATGTCGGAGAGATGCAGCTAACCTTAAGATATTAATATGTAACGATACATTTCCTGGCAAACCTGATGTTATCATTAGCAATATTTTGTTCAGATTATTTTTTTTACAACTATAATGTGTCATTCTTATTCAACTCATCTAAATTTATTAATATTAAGTATAAGTAACTCCCGTGCATCGCACGGGAGTAACACTTTTGATTCATTATAAAATACTACAAGTTTGTTCAATGGGAGATAGCTATTATTATTTGAGACTTGAGGGAAATCATGTACTAGTATTATGACGAATTTATGTGAGAATGGCCAAATTATAAAAGACATTTCAAGAATATGGATAGTTTCTGAAAGAAACTGAACTTCAATTCATAAAATCGAAAAAACTGACTTATTCAGGATTCGCTAACAGCATATGTACAAAAGGTTTAAAAACTGCCTACTAATCCCACTAACCCCACTAACAACAAATAAAATAAAAACAAAACAAAAATACGAAATTAAAATACCAAAAATAGTTAAATGATGTTTTCGCCTCTCAAACAATCCTGGATGGCTAAAATCAAGTCTAAGCACCTCGTGGGAGTGATCTGATATCTCGAGTCTGTTTCACATGTCCGTGCCAAATTTCGTGTCATTTCAAAATCGTCACTTTTAGACCGAAATTACCGTGTGCCCTGCATCATAACATAAATCTTACTAAAAATATCTAAACATCATTAATAAAAATCGATTTTAGTACTGACTTATGAGTTAAATTACTCGCTTACAACTTAAAATTAATTGGTTGTTTTAAGTTAAAATTTTGATTTACCAATTTAAGCCATTAGATAAAACTCCTAATACTTACGACATTTATATGAACGTGTGTTTGATTTCAGCATGGGTGTAAGTGGTTCAATTTAGATTATTGTTTGGCGTTGAATCGAACCAAAATTTTGGTTTCTTTTTTCAAGCATAAGTAATGGTTCAATCTCAAATTTGGCAACCACATGATTTGGTTCGGTTTGTGGTCCGACTCTTTCTGATCAAACTGAACCGTAGTTTGAGACGCGAGATTGAACCACCAGAATACATATATTTACCATGAACTTATATGTTGAGTAATATTCATCGTTAGATCATTGTAATACCTTCATTGCATCATACTCGTCTTGATCCTCATTTTGCACTATATTGAATATTCCTTGCGTCCTTTTTAATTGTCATTGCGAACATAACTAGTCAAGTTCTCTCCACTTTCGACATTAAATAGTGTGTTCTCTTCATTCGCCCTCTCTTCCTTAAGTCTCCCTGTCCTCCAACGTTTCTCTTTGACTCCTCTCGCATTCCTCACTCTTCCTCCAACACCCCTCACGATCAATGGAAATTTAACAAAAATACCTACTAATGTGTTGTGGTCTGAATTGTTGTTTGAAACTTGGTTTGAACGGTTGCCTTAATCATGGCTTGGATGACGGTATGAAATACTGAGCTGGACTAACCAAATGGAACCAAAATATTGCAATTGGTTTCAGTTCTATTTGGTTTGAACTTATTCATAGTTCATCGGGCTGAAATATTCACAGACCAATGATTATTGGTTCAGTCTATAAATTGATTTAAAATGAACCAAACTGATCTATTCACACTCAACAATAAAGTGGCAAAATTTTATGAATTACCCTCAAGTAACATTTACATTATGTTGAGAAGATTTGGGGGATCCAGCATTACTTTCTCAATAATATATATATAAACACAACTTCAAATGACCCAAATATTACCAGAAATGTATTTTTAGCGGCAACGGTCTGAATGAATAGATCATCTTTAACAATTTTGTGTAAAAATTGTACTATTTCTTTATAAAATAATGTTATGTATGCAACACATATTTTCAACCATTTGCTTTAAATCTTTCCACACACAAAAAGAAAAATATTATTAAAATGTTCATTATTGTTTCACATATGCAAAAAATATTAGGTTCTATATATTTTATATGGTAATATATTGGTCCGAGATAATCTAACAAATTTTTACAGGAAAAATTCACCACAGTCCCCCTCTTCAGTTTTTTTTTTGAAAGAAACATAATCATTTCAAAAATAATTACAAATGTTTAGAAGCCGGCTATCCACAAACGACGGAAGCTCGACCCAAACAGTGGGGCTAACCCCAAAAGCTGCCCAAAATATTACATCTGCCACAACATTGGCATTTCGACTTAACAAATTAACAAAAAAATGAGAATTTCCTGCAAATAAACTGCGGCGGGGCGGAAATTTCAACTTGACTCATCATGGAGCAGACCATATCCAATAAAGTCATATTTCTCCGCCCAGACACACCATTCCATTGTGGTATTCCAGGTGGAGTTAATTGTGAAACAACTCCACAATCTTTATGATGATTGTCAAATTCTTGGCTTAAATATTCTCCACCTCGATCAGATCGAAGTGCTATAATAGTTTTGCCAAGTTGATTATGTACTTCATTTTGAAATATTTTAAATATCTCAAAAGATTCGCTTTTATGTTTCATTAAGTAGACATAGCCATATCTACTAAAATCATCAGTGAATGTTATGAAGTATTGATATCCTCCCCTAGCACTGCTGCTCATTGGTCCACACACATCATTATGTATGAGTACCAATAAGTCACTAGCCCTTTCACTACTCTTAGTAAAAGTTGCCTTAGTCATCTTTCTAAGTAAACAAAACTCACAAGTTTCATATGATTTAAAATCATATGAATCTAAAAGTCCGTCCCCATGGAGTTTTGAGATACGCTTCTCATTAATATGACCAAGACGGCAATGCCACAAATAAGTGTGATTTACATCATTAGGTTTGGATTTTTTATTTACATTATAGATATCCTCATTATTCACATTCTCAACGTCAAGAACATAAAAGCCATTAAATGAACATGCAGTACAATAAAGCATATCATTTAAATAAATAGAAAACTTCTTATTATCAATAAGAAACTTAAAACCTTCATTATCCAAACAAGAAATTGAAATAATATTTCTACTCAAATCCGGAACGTAATAACAATTGTTCAAAACAAGAATTAATCTGCTAGGTAAAATGAAATCATATGTTCCTACGGCTAATGCAGCAACTTTTGCTCCATTCCCCACGCGTAGGTCCACCTCGCCATCTTTGAGTAGCCTCCTATTCCTTAGTGCCTGCACATTTAAACAAATGTGAGATCCACATCCGGTATCTAATACCCAGGAACTAGAAGTAGAAAGTAGAATATCTATAACATAGATACCTGAAGTAGATGCAGTCCCACTGCCCTTCTTCTTCTTTAACTCTTCCTTGTAAACTTTGCAATTGCGTTTCCAATGATCAATCTCATTGCAGTGGAAACAGATTGCATCCTTTTGGGAAGTAGGTTTAGCCACAGTAGCATTGGCAACAGCCACAGTAGCATTGGCAACAGTTGCCTTGCTAATCTTGGGTTTGACAACTTTTGCCGTAACCATTCCTTTGCCTTTAGAGCCCATTCCTTCCTTTGACACTATGAGCACAGGAGCGGCTTCTTTACCGATTTTTTTTCCCGCTGACTTTAGCATCCCATGCAACTCAGACAGGGACTTATCCATGCCATGCATATTAAAGTTCATGACAAACTGATTATAGCTTTTGGGTAATGAATTAAGAATAAAATCAGTGGCCAACTCAACATCGATGGGATGGCCAAGCCCCTCTAGATGCTCAAAGTGAGCCTTCATCTTCAAAACATGAGGGCCCACAGCCTGTCCTTCGCTCATCTTGCATGAGACCAGAACAGCTATAGTGTCGAACATTTCTTGCCTTGCCTGTTCTTGAAATATATCTTTCAATTCAACAGCTAAGTCATATGCCTCCAAGTGTTTAAGAGTCTTCTGAAGCTCAGAACACATGGCAGCAAGCATGAGACAACCCACCTCACGAGAATCACTTTTGTGCTTCTTGTAGGCGTTTCTCTCATCCTTAGGGGCAGATGATTCAGGTTCTTCAGGAACGGGTTCATCAAGAATGTACAGCTTGTCTTTATGCCTCAGAACAATTCTAAGGCTTCAGATCCAATCCGTGAAGTTAGCTCCATTCTCTTGAAGCTTTTCCTTCTCAAGGATAGATCGCAATGATAAAGAACTTGTATTTTGAGCCATTATCTACAATTATGCAAACATGTAATCACATATAAGTACCAACTAAATTAACGATATTATAAATATTAGTTTTTCGCAAATACTATCACTAAATTATATAACCTTCAAATACATCCAATGTATCATATAATTTAAATGGGCTAAGATCCATATTTCACTTAACTTTGTGGCGGCTAGGGCACGACTGCTCAAAATAAGTTATTTAGGTAGACAACTCCTTGTCGATCATATCATATATGACTCTTAGATCTTTTATGAGATTTTAGACATCATATGTCTATCATGTTTTAATCTCATCTGTGTCTTAGGCCCAAAACTGTTTTGATAGCCTAATTAAGTCAAACCATTTTAAACGTATAGGAATCACTGTTTCCTCATCTTGCTCATAGATAAATAGAATTAATGTGCCTACGCTAGGGCATAACCCACATAAAACTACCCACGTACTCACAAGTGTTTTAATCATGGACTGGCACGTAACTTAAATTTTAAATGATTGTTCGAAACATATAGCATTTAACACATTTATGATCACATAAGATAAACATGTTACACATCAAGTTTAGTCATTAAATTAATCTCCATTAATTTAAGCATAATATTTATGTGTCATTAGTTTATATATAATTATGAGGATGAGACTCTTTGAACTTTGGTTATCATCTCCAAATCAAGACAACAAGAAGTGCGGCCAAACTAAGCCATAGGCAACCACAATTCCGCACTAATTTAAGAAACCAAGAAAGTAGTCCATGTGGCCGAAACTAAGCAATAGATGGTCTCGATGAACGTAGGCCAATTGCATTCACAATTCCACATAGATCTCCAAACTTGAATCAAGAACTTTGTTTCTCAATTTTAGCAATTATGAACTCTTCATAATTCTAACTTCGTTTTGTCTTTGAATCTTTGATTGCGATCAATTTTGGGAAACACAATCTCAAGAACGTAGGCTAGCCATCCAAAACTTGATCCAATCTCAGAGTTCACAAGACTAAAACAAATAGGAAATTTAAACCCCGAGATCCACCCTGAACCCCAGCCCCGCGCCCGCACCAGACCAAGGGGTTCGGCCGGGTCACAATCTGGGTCCGGTCGGACCTCTCCAAAAAAATAAAAAATTCTTAATGTTTCAAAATTTGTCCCAAATTGTTTTTCCCCGATTCAATTAGGATTTGGTGTTCTTGATGATCCAATCACCATGAACATCAGAACCTTGAATAAACAATTTATTCATGAATCTCTAGATTATCAAAACATTGATCCAATCAAAAATTGAATGTCCAAACAATTTTAATCCAACATAATTTTTATTGCGATTGAATAGTGCGATTAAAGTTTATAAAACAATGAGTCACATAAAACGCATATAACACATAAACATCATAATCCAATATTCAAATCATGCTAGGCACATAAACAATTTATATACACACAACATGATTATGTATTGAAATAATCAACATGAACGGGGCTCTGATACCACTGTTGGGTTTCCTAGTAACATGTGCAGTGGAATAAAGCATTTAAAATTTTATGAAACCCAAAGCCCATAGATCCATTCATATGATTAAGTCAAATACATCTACGATGAATACTAGAATACTAACCCTTGAAGCGTTTGATCAACAACCTTGATTTTGGTGTGGAGCTTTTCGAACTTGATCACGAACAATATCACGAACAAGATCACGAACTTGGAGGTGATAAGCTTCACCCTCTAACGGTATCCACACCACGAACGAATATCAAGAAGCCTCTTGATCTTGGTTGCTAGACCAATTTTGTGAAACACACTTTCACAATGATATGAACTATATGGAATATATGTGATCTCTTGTTCTTCACTTTTATGATCTTAGAACAAGAAAATAGTCTCTCAAACTCTTTGGAGGCTTTCACAATGCATAGGACTGATTAGGGCAATTAGAGGTTGTTTATATATTTGTTACACCTATTCCAAATAGGTAACAAGTGTCTAAACCCATAAGAAAATGGAACATGAAATCTTTTCCCCGAAACAGACTAGGTCCGCCCGGGTATAGAGGTTGGTCCGGTCGGACCTCTCCTTTTTCCACTTTTCTCCTCTAAGTCCCTAATATTCCTCAAAGGCCCTTCGACCCAAATTCCAATTAAGTCCTTTTAAGATTCGTTCTAATGTGTGTGACCCTTTAGGATTACACTAAGTTGGCAATGGGTGTAAACCCATGAGATATGATTAGGTTCTAGCAAACCGTCATACCTACCCGATTAGTGTAACTATATAAGTTCGTATCCTTTATAGAACATATTACAATCTCTTTGTTTCACGATGTCTATTGAACGTAAGCCATGGTCAATGGTCAACTTACATATTTCAATGCTTTCTCGATCCCGAATGTATTGATAATACAAATCTTATTTGAGCACGGCCATACATTTCATCAATACCATTCATCGAGTGGCCAAAGCTTGACATATCTCTTGATGAGGAACAAATCTCATCTTGGCTTATTACTCTTCCCTACATGATTCCGATTACGCAAATCATATTCTTTATAGCTACCCGATTAGGGGTAACGTTTGAATATGTCAAACATAATTGTTGGGTATACTTATCACTTAACCCTCCTACTTATGTTAGAATTGATTGATACCATCACCTGTGTTTATTTTAAGGACTTTAGGACCCTATGTAAGAAGTTTTGTAACTTCAATTTTTAGCTAAGTCCTCTTTATAGACTAGGCTTAGTATCTAGGGCTGAAGCAATAATTTCATGGTAAATAGAGCAAAGGCAAAGCATGGTGCACACACCTTCCATGCGCAGCGCATCCCTTCATGCGCAGCGCATCACCTTCTGCGCACTCCATGCGCATGAATCTCATGCGCACTCAGACTTGCCTTAATTCTCACTTTCTGACCTTACCTTATGAAGCTTGGAAAGCGTCATAACAAGCTACGCTTTTGAATGAGCCAAATTTGCTGATGTGGACAAACGACAAAACAAGAACACTCAGCACACACGAAGATGGAGACGCTCCCCTTGTTTGAAATTCAAATCTGAAGACAGCTGTCACTCTTGAAGATTTTTGAAAGCTGTCAACTTAATGTCTCCAACGGCTATAAAGGACAGCTGCGCGCCAATCACAAAGCGACAGCACATAGTCCTTGCTCTGCTCCCTAACGACTAGTTTTTGGAGCTCAGCTATAAATAGCATGCTCATCCTCATTTTCCAAGCTGCTGGTGTGTTGCTTGAGAATTGCTTAAGATTTGCTTCCAAAGAGAAACTTTGAAGATTTGAAGATTGCCTACAAGATTTCTAGATTTCTAAGATCAACCTTCATACCTTCATACTTCACCAAGCCCAGATCCTATAAAGCCTTTGTAACACCAGAATCTTGTGCTCTCTCCATCTCATAGATTCAAAGAGCCCAGATTTCTGATACACACACACCTCTTGAAGTTTCGATCTCATCGATCTTACTTCTAGAGATACACCGGTTATTGTCTAGGATTTTGTTCTTTCATAGATTATATATCTTTGAGTTAGTTTTGTTCTACCTCGCTGTAACTTGTAAACTCTCTCATATAATAAGATCTCCATTAGAAATCCAAGACTAACCATCTTGGTAGAGGACGTAGATCTTTTCCCGATCTAACCTCTCCAAATAGCTTATCTATTGTTTGTGCTTTTCATTCTACATTTAAGCTTTACTCATATATTGTTTTGTTTGATCCTTGTAGATTGTCTTGCATTGTTCGAATTGTGTTTGTGTGCCTTTTTGCCTTAGTTCCATCTTGCGCCTATCTTTAATCTAAAACTTAGTGCGTGCGTATTTACACTCCTGCGCATACTCCCTGCGCATAAGTGATTGCTTTAAGACTTCCGCTGTGCATTTCACACTCTTGCTGCGCGCTATACTTAGCCAAATTAAAAGTCGTGCGCATTTGCCATTGATTTGCAAAAGGGTTTGAAAAGAATTTTAAAAACGCTATTCACCCCCCCTCTAGTATTTTTCATACCCTTGTTGCCCTTCTGGGACCAACAACTGGTATCAGAGCAAACACCTTTATAAAACATTTCTGTTTTTCAAGCTAAACAGCTTGGGTACCGATTCGATATGGCAAACTCAAAACCTATGGCAACTGCAAACTACACTCACGTTCCGATCTTTGATGAAGATCATTTTGACGTGTGGAAATTCAGCATCCTGACTCATCTCAACTCAATCGATGAAAGACTTCATGACACCGTGGTTTATGGACCTTACATTCCTATAAAAGCGAATCCAAATCCGCGCACAAATGCTGTTCAACCAACCGTCAAGAAACCAAATGAAGAATGGACTGAGGAAGAAACAAGAAGAGTTGCAAATGATGGCAAAGCAAGAAACATTCTCCTAAGCACTCTAAGCACGGCTATGAAACAACAAGTCATGCATTGTGCTACCGCCAATGAGTTATGGGATGCTATTGAAGACCATATAGAAGGAGACACCGTGTGCAAGGAAAACAAGAAATATGAAGTACAAAAGAGATTCAACAATTTCTCTCAACTCCCCAGTGAAACCTTAAGACAAACTTATGAAAGCTTTTGTGAAATTATCAATCTATGTATTTCACTTGGCATGAAGTTTTCGAACAAAGATTTAAATGTGAATTTTCTTCAAGCTTTTGGATCAAGATACCTACATAAATCTAGTGCCTTAGAAGACGCTGGAACTTTGGATGTATGGACACTTAGAAATCTTTACGCAAATCTCAAAGTCTATGAACTCAAGCTTCAGTGTATAAGTGAAACTGAAGGAAAATCCAAGTCCATTGCAATGGTGGCGCAAAGAGAAGAAGCACCTGCGCAAGCTCAAGTTCAAGTTGAGAAAAGCGCAGATCCCAAAATTTCTACTTCTGAGCTATTGGACATGGATGATGAAGACTTCGCTTTATTTGTGAAGAAATTTCAAAAGTTCAGAAAATTCTCAAGACCCAGCTCAAACAACAAATTTCAAGGATCTACCAGCAGAGCTCCTCCAAAGTTCACGAGGAGTAGTGATTCTAAAAGAAAAGAAGATCTTGTTTGTTTTAATTGCAGGAAACCAGGACACTTTGCTTCAAGCTGCCCAATTCCAAAATTTGAATATATGCAGAAGAAGAGCAGCCATACTCCCAAGTTCACTCCCAAATTCACTCGTCACAAGGGAATGGTTGCTGAAGAAGAATCACCAGCAAATGAGCAGAACACTTGGATCGAAACAGACTCAGATGAGAGCGATGAAGATTCTGATGATGGACTCGTTTGTTTGATGGCAAATGATGATGAAGTTGATACTTATGATTCTGATGATGACTACTCCAAAGATGTTCCTGATATGAATGTCTTGAATAAACCTATCAAGAAATCTGCAGATTTTCAAGAAGTGAAAAGGAAGAAAGGACCAACCATCAGCGAGCTAGTTGAACACGGATTTCTCACTCCGGCTCAAAGCGATGGTGGATTGTTATTCTCATGATGTGATCTAAGTGCAAGGAACAAGTTGAGAAAAGGAGTTTACATCAGACCTCAAGTTGAACCAACTGCTCCAATCTCCAAAATCAATGATGATGAAGTGATTGCTGAACAAGAAAAATTGTTCAAAAAGGCTGAAAAGGTAATCACTAGATTTGATAGTATGAAGGAAGCTTTAGCACTATCATGTGATGAAATTTCCCAGCTTAAGACTGAGAAATCTCTACTTAAATCTGAACTCACCCTCCTTAAGGAGCAGATAAAGAGCATGACTCCTCTTACTGTTAAAAACACTTTTCTAACGGAACAGAACTCACTTCTTAAAGTTCAAAGCGATGAATTGGTTTCTCAAATTACTGATCTTAAAAAGATTACAAATGAGTGGTCCAATTCTCGTGTCACCATGGAGAATATATTTGAGTCCCAAAAAGTCAGTGGTGATAAAAGTGGCTTGGGTTTCTCATCAACTAGTGACAACTTTAAATGTGATGTCTGTGCTGAAAGAGATAGTGAATTTACAAACCAGCAAACTTTTGAAATTCCCAAGGAAAAACATTCTAATTCAATGGGTAAAGGACAGGAAAAAGTCAAGAAACAAACATTCCATTATGTCTACCAAATGAAGCAATTTGGGAAAGATAATGGGAAAGATATAGCTACAGATGAATCATCCTCTAGCAAAATCCCTCTTGAAACCAAGAGCGCTCCTTCTACAAGTGATCATTATGCGCCTAGGAGCCATGCGCCTCACC
The DNA here is from genome assembly GCA_026119855.1 of Campanula takesimana. Classification (NCBI taxonomy): domain Eukaryota; kingdom Viridiplantae; phylum Streptophyta; class Magnoliopsida; order Asterales; family Campanulaceae; genus Campanula; species Campanula takesimana. Next base: position 1,095,110 of record JAOWBW010000245.1, on the reverse strand, counting down.
GCCATGCGCATCCTAGCCCTATGCGCACTCCTAGAAAAAGCGCTCCAAAATTTCAAAAGAAAGATTTTGTTAAGGCCGGCTCATCTGACCCAAATAAGAATGCTATCCCTAAGAAAAGTAAAGAGTTTGTGAAAACTCATGTGATTGGTATCTTTTAACATTGTTCCATTTGTGATTGTTTTGGACATAAGGCTGTGGAATGCCTTTTGCGATTCACTCCCAATGCCAAAGGACGTAAAAATCCTAAGGTCAAGCAAGAGTGGGTTGTCAAAAGTTGCTAACTCTTGGACCCAAAAGTAATAAAGGGGACCAGTTCTTAAATGTTTATATTTCAGGCTCCTTGCTTCATGGCTGGATCTTCAAAAGCTAAAACGTATGAATGGATTCTCGATAGTGGATGTTCAAGACACATGACTGGAGATGAATCCTTACTTGAAGATGTTCATGAAGAAAGAGGTCCCTCAGTTACATTTGGTGATAATAACAAAGGTCAAGTTGTAGCATATGGAAAGCTCAAGAAAGACAAAGTGTGCATTGAAAGAGTCTCTCTCGTCGAAGGACTCAAGCACAACTTATTATCCATATCTCAATTCTGCGACAAAGGATTAGAATGCCATTTCTCTTCAACGCAATGTCTTATCAAGAATGGCAAAACTGGAGCTATCTTACTCACGGGTTATCGTAAGACAAATATTTACATTATTGATTTCCATAGTATGAACTCTAGTACTAATCTTTGTTTTGTAGCTAAAAGTGTAAGCGAGAACAGTTGGCTATGGCACAAGTGCATGAGTCACTTGAACTTCAAATGTCTATCAAAACTCAGCAGGGACAATCTTGTCAAAGGACTTCCCAAAGTTGCTGATCATCATGACAACAAATGCGCAGCTTGTCAACTAGGCAAACAAACAAAGCAGTCTTTCTCCAGCAAGACAAATCCCTCAACTTCAAAATGTTTGCAACTGCTGCACATTGATCTATTTGGACCAGTTACCACTGCAAGCATCAAAAGAAATAAGTATACTTTAGTTGTCGTAGACGATTTCTCAAGATATACATGGGTGGAAATGATGATCTCAAAAGATGATTGTTATGACATTCTCACCACTCTATTCAGACTGCTCCAAACCCAAAAAGAAGATGACATCGTTAGTGTTCGATCCGACAATGGAACAGAATTAAAAAACAACGGTGTTGCTCGATATTGCGACGATCATGGGATAGATCACAATTTCTCAACCGCTGGAGTTCCACAACAAAATGGTGTAGTGGAAAGAAAGAATATGACGTTGATTGAAGCAGGAAAGACGATGATAGCCGAAGCGAAATTGCCTAAGTACTTTTGGGAAGAAGCTATCAACACTGCATGTTTTACTCAAAATCGCTCCCTCATCAACAAACGTCACAACAAGACTCCATATGAACTACGGCGTGGAAGAACTCCCAACATTGCTTTCTTCAAAATCTTTGGTTGCAAATGTTATATCCTCTACAACGGAAACGAACATAGAGGTAAATTCGACGCCAAAGCCGACGAAGGTATTTTTGTTGGGTATGCTAAACATTCTAAAGCTTTTCGTGTTTTCAATAGATCTACATTAGTGATAGTTGAATCTGTACATGTTACTTTTGATGAACATTCTCTCCTTGAGCCACATTTGGCTCCAAATGTTTCTGATGATTCTGTTGAGTCCATTGAGACAGGTGCGCACATACCAGCTGCGCATACACAAGACCAGAATGTATCAACACAAGGAAATCCATCTACATCAGTTGCGCAATCTAACGACCCCAAAACCCGTTCCTATTTATTTTATATTTTTGGAAATTTTAATTTGAACTTATGTGTGCATTTGATGTGTTAGAAAATATTTTTATGACTTGCATATATTATTTGAGCATATGTGGTAGTTAAAGTGTTAGTAGAAATTTTGTTAAAAGGAATAAATGAGTTAGTTGAAACTTTAGGGTTCAAAGTGTAACTTTAAAGTTTGGGGGTTTAGTTGTTAGAAATGGAAGTAGAGGGGCTAAAGTGGAAATTTTATAAAAATCAAAACATTCTTATCCTCACCTCTTCTCACTCTCTGCGTTGTCACACACACACACACATACACACACACACTAAAAATTTATGCTCTCTCTGTTCTGCGAAGAAAAAAAAGTAAGTTCAACCCATTTCGATTTAATTCTTTTTATTTACTTACCCGTTTTAAAAACTAATTATATAAAAATGATCAGGGCATTGAGCAGGTCATTTCTACCCGAACAAAACATATTTCTGCGATACTTTTTCCGGAAATAGGTAAGTTACTAATTCCCCTTAAATAGTAAAATGGTCATATATTTGCTATATGTGTGTTGTATGGTGAAATTATTGTGAAAAGAATTTAATTGTGATACTTGTTTATTTGGGATAAAGGGAGTATAATTATACAGGGTAAGTGACTTGGTTTGTATGCAAGGATGTATATGGTGCATGTTTATATACTTGAGAATGTTAGTCTAAGTGTTTGAAAGTATACTCCTACTCGTGGGACGGTAAGATATTAACTTGAGTTAAATGTTAAATAAGTATATTATAAAAATTATACTATTATTCGTGAGACGGGGAAATGAATGAAAGTATCCTAAATGAGTATATTAGTATATTAGAAAAATTATACTTATACTTGTGAGACGGTGAAACGAAAGGAGTGCAATTTTGGTACATTTGGAGGTTTGGGCGGTTACACACTTTTTGTGGGCGATCGCACACTCTTTCTGGAGCAATTTGACCTTAATTGAGTGTTTTGGGCGGCCTCACACTATTTTGGGCGATCACACACTTTTCCCAGAAAATGGTTCAACCTTCCGGAGGCCATAACTTCTTCATACGGACTCTGATTTAGTCGTGTAAACTATCGTTTCGAAGCTCTTCTTGTGTACTACGTGATAAAGTGGTTTATTCAGTTGGGTTCTAAATATTATATTACGGAAATCCAGTAGGTGTTTAATAACAAAAAGAGTATTAATGGTCCGTTGTTGTAGAGTTGGTCCTTTGTGATCGAGTTTGGAATAATGTAACCGTTTAGGTTCATTTTGAGTGTGGTACATCTTTATGATGCTTTCGTAGGATTTCTTACTTTGGAATCCCTTGTGTGAGAAATGGATTCGACATACTTGGTTATTGAGGATCGTGTTCAAGTGTGTGCAAGATTGTTGTTTGACTTAATGTCATTAATAAAGGATTGTGTTGTGGCCTAACGTCAATGTTGTGAACACTTTTATGAGTAACGTGGTTGGATCTTTTGATGTGTTTGGCTTGGTTTCTTGTGTAGAATCATTGCCCCGGTTGTTGTTGTTTTAGCAAGTATTTATTACTGTGCTCTTTGTTGAAAGTCCAGCTGGTTTTGTGTGTTATCGAGTGGAGGTGGAAAGAATTATAGTGGCACACTAGCCAAGTTCACTATAAGGCTTTTCCACTGGACCTATTTCCCCAGGTTTGGGTGTTATCGAGTGGAGGTGGAAAGCATTAAGGCTTTTCCACTGGACCTATTTCCCCAGTCCAGATTGGCCTTGGATGGGATGAACTCGCTCCCTCGCGTGAGCATTTAGGGGTATGACTTTGTGTCATTTTCTCCCGCTATTGTTGTTGTTGTGTTATATGGTTCCGGAACCTGCTTCAGCTATTGATGCTGCCCCGTTGTTACCTTGGTTCAATTGATTATGGTTTAGTTTTCGGGATCCCGGCTTCAGCTATTTATGCTACTCAACTGGTTTTCTCAACTGGTTTTCTCAGATGGTATTCTCAGATGGTTATGTTATTTCGGTAAACCTTGGCTTGGTATTCTCGTAGGAGTGTTTACTCCTACACTATGTGTTGTATGATGAGTTGGTCGTTATTTCCAACCGGTATGGGACGGTTGGCGATAGGGAGCCTCTCATGTTATGTGCTATATGCTATATGATTATTTGTTGATATTGTTTCTTTATGATTATCATATCAGCATGTAACATAGTTGCATTTTAGTAGCTTACTGAGATTTATTCTCACCCCTTATTTGTTTACTGTTTTAGATAAAGGCGAGTCCAGGGGATAGGACACTTTGGCACAGGAGGACGTTGAAAGTGGTAAGAGTTGGGATTTTTTTTGGTCAAGGTTACATTACATAGATGTATAACCTTTTGGGTAGAGTTTCCTTGACTTCATCATCTTGTAATACTTATATTTTGGATAAGGTCGGTGTGTGTACATTTGTATAAATGTTTGTAAGACTTCGGGCTAAGTACTTTCGTTTGTGAAAGTGGTTTGAAAAGTTGGTTTGAAAGTCAGTGGAAGCCTTTGAACTTCAGGTGTTGATTTTGTTAAGTTTTATGAAAGTATATTTCGAAAAATTTTCAAAAGGTGTTTTATAACGTCTTCCATTCGTGTCCCGAGCGTGGGGCCAAGTAGGACCACGGGTCTGGGGCGCGACAGTTGGTATCAGAGCTAGGTTGTAGATGGTCTAGAATGACTTAGTAACCTAGGAGGGTAGTTGGGTAGAGAGTGAGTAACGTTGAGTGTTTTATGCAGGTAATCACTGAAGATGGTTGGAACAGAGGGTGATCAGTCAGGGCCTTCAGGGTCGGGTAATGCTAGAGAAGAGGTTCGAACAATGTTCTAATGTATAATTTCTGTGTCTAGTTTGAGAGCAGATACACTTATAGACCCTGGCTCTTCGCATTCTTATGTGTCTGTGCATTTTGCTTTTCAATTACATGTGTCTCCCGAGTCTCTACCTTAGGTGTTAGAGGTGTCTATCCTAAGGGGGAGTGTTTGGTGATTGGTATAGTGTTGCGCACTTGTGATGTGCAAATTTGTGAGCATGTTTTACTTGCTGGTTTAGCTATTTTGTCATAGCAAGATTTTGATATTATTGTGGTGGAGTTTTATATGCTAGTGTGCTTTAATTAAGCATGGTATATATATGTGTTTGGCATTCATGCTATTTATGCATTAAAGTTTAAAATTTTTTAGCACAAGGTTGTGCCTGGTATTTGGTTTAGGGGGTTAGCAGCAGAGAGTTTGCATCTAAAATTGAGAATGTACCCTTTCTTTGAGAAATCTCAGATAGATTTTCTATTGAGTAGTATATGTTACTTGATGAGAAGCTTGGGTTATCTTGAGTTGTTATGGTGCAGTGTTGCAGTGTTGATATCTAGTCCAATATGCTTATAACATCGGTTGAGTTACAGGAATAGAAGCTTTAGCTTGAGATATTTCTTGACAATGAATTCATTTTGTTTAATATATCTACGTGAGCGGCAACAGTTGTAAAATCAAGGCATTATGTCTTCTTGTTAAAGGATATATTATTTTGAGGGAGTTTCAACTCAGGCATAGTTTTTGATCCTTCAATGGAAGCAACAGTAATTGAAAAAATCCTACTTCAGTAGCAGCGGTATCTAATTTGTTGAGATTGGTATATGGTTAAAGAATCATTGATGGATTTCTAAGGTAGCTACACTGTTAACTATATGACACAGAAATATACACTTTCTCGATGGATTGGTAAGAATGGAACGAGTTTTAATTTTTGAAACGAGAGTTGATGACAACTTCAGTATTGATATTGCTTAATGGATTTGATTGGTGTTACAGTTATCTAGAGGATATGATCAGTGTTACTATTTTCTAGTGGATATGTCGAGTTTTACCATTATAGTGGATCTGATAAATTCATTATTCTTGGAGATGCCTTAAAGAGTGATTGAGATATTCATCGCTTTAGAATTGTATGGTAACAATGTGTGCTTTTAGAAGATTGACTCCTTATGAACAAAATTATCCTAACCATAACTTGAGATTGATTGCGATTATACATCCATTACATTAGTGAATGACTTTGATGGTGCTATATTTGAAGTGTTTACCAATCATGAGAGTTGAAGTATTGGTTTTTTTAAAGAGAGTTACTCATGAGATAATGCAGGTAGAGTACCATGTTATATCATCCGGGAAAGGTAATGTGTTAGAGGATACATTGACTTATAGTTCATGCTTGATAAAACTAAATGAGGAATGTTAGAGGAATTAACATTTTGGAGTCTTTGTGAGTTGAGATATGGCGTGATTTTGAGATTGTGAAAGCTTTAAGTTTCTACTCTATTAAATGATTTCAACTATAGAAAATTACTAGTGGAATGAATGATGATAGACAACACGACTTTGTTCGTTGCTAGTGATGGAACTTTAACTTTTGTAGCAGAGTATGTAGTCGATACTTAGTGGAACCAACATGCATAACGGAATTCAACTACAGGTACTTGAAGAGTTACATTTGATTTGTTTGACACGAGAAATTCTAAGCATTCAACTAAGTCCTTGAGTTGCGAATAATCTGGAAGTAAAATATCAGTGATCAGTTGGCTTGTCACAAACCTTTGAGATTTCTGAGTGGATATGAATCTATTACGAAAAGTTTCATTGAAGGATTTACACTGAATAGATGAGATCAATGATGTTGATTAATAGCGGATTGATTACCAAGTTTTCTCACCTTATCTATTTTGAGAGTATAAATGTTAATTCCAGTTGTTACTTATTTGTTCAAAAGATAGTTCGATTTCATGGGATGTGTACGAGCATGGTATTAGATATGGGTTCCTTATTTACATCTTGATTTTGGGCAAGCATTTCAGAAGGCCTTAGGTTCAGGATTGAGATTTAGCTTGGCTTTTCATCTGCAGACAGATGGACAGTTAGAAAGAACATTTCAGATTCTTGAGGACATGTTGAGGACTTGTTCAGTTAATTCTTAAGATTCGTGGGATATACCTTTACTTTTCGTGGAGTTTGCTTAATATATCAGTTCTTTTGAGATATGGGGAAGAATTAGAGATCGGGCTGGTATTCCTTCTCTTGACAAGGTTTATAATGTGTTCCATATATCGATGCTACGCAAACCTGTTTATGATTTTTCTTATGTATGTTTAAAGTTTTAGAGGATATTGAACCAAGTATGTCCTATGCGGAGCATCCAGTTCAGTTCAGGTGATTGACTCTAAAGTTCAAGAATTGAGAACTAAAAGTATTCCTCTTGTTAGAGTTGTGTGGGGGAACCATAATGTGAAAGAATTTACTTGAAAGCTTCGGGATTGGAATGAAAAGAAAGTATCCTTAATTGTTTGAGGGTCGAGGTAAGTGAATCCTAAAATTCGGGACGAATTTTCTTTAAGGGGGAGTGATTGTAACGACCCCAAAACCCGTTCCTATTTATTTTATATTTTTGGAAATTTTAATTTGAACTTATGTGTGCATTTGATGTGTTAGAAAATATTTTTATGACTTGCATATATTATTTGAGCATATGTGGTAGTTAAAGTGTTAGTAGAAATTTTGTTAAAAGGAATAAATGAGTTAGTTGAAACTTTAGGGTTCAAAGTGTAACTTTAAAGTTTGGGGGTTTAGTTGTTAGAAATGGAAGTAGAGGGGCTAAAGTGGAAATTTTATAAAAATCAAAACATTCTTATCCTCACCTCTTCTCACTCTCTGCGTTGTCACACACACACACACACACACACACACTAAAAATTTATGCTCTCTCTGTTCTGCGAAGAAAAAAAAGTAAGTTCAACCCATTTCGATTTAATTCTTTTTATTTACTTACCCGTTTTAAAAACTAATTATATAAAAATGATCAGGGCATTGAGCAGGTCATTTCTACCCGAACAAAACATATTTCTGCGATACTTTTTCCGGAAATAGGTAAGTTACTAATTCCCCTTAAATAGTAAAATGGTCATATATTTGCTATATGTGTGTTATATGGTGAAATTATTGTGAAAAGAATTTAATTGTGATACTTGTTTATTTGGGATAAAGGGAGTATAATTATACAGGGTAAGTGACTTGGTTTGTATGCAAGGATGTATATGGTGCATGTTTATATACCTGAGAATGTTAGTCTAAGTGTTTGAAAGTATACTCCTACTCGTGGGACGGTAAGATATTAACTTGAGTTAAATGTTAAATAAGTATATTATAAAAATTATACTATTATTCGTGAGACGGGGAAATGAATGAAAGCATCCTAAATGAGTATATTAGTATATTAGAAAAATTATACTTATACTTGTGAGACGGTGAAACGAAAGGAGTGCAATTTTGGTACATTTGGAGGTTTGGGCGGTTGCACACTTTTTGTGGGCGATCGCACACTCTTTCTAGAGCAATTTGGCCTTAATTGAGTGTTTTGGGCGGCCTCACACTATTTTGGGCGATCGCACACTTTTCCCAGAAAATGGTTCAACCTTCCGGAGGCCATAACTTCTTCATACGGACTCTGATTTAGTCGTGTAAACTATCGTTTCGAAGCTCTTCTTGTGTACTACGTGATAAAGTGGTTTATTCAGTTGGGTTCTAAATATTATATTACAGAAATCCAGTAGGTGTTTAATAACAAAAAGAGTATTAATGGTCCGTTGTTGTAGAGTTGGTCCTTTGTGATCGAGTTTGGAATAATGTAACCGTTTAGGTTCATTTTGAGTGTGGTACATCTTTATGATGCTTTCGTAGGATTTCTTACTTTGGAATCCCTTGTGTGAGAAATGGATTCGACATACTTGGTTATTGAGGATCGTGTTCAAGTGTGTGCAAGATTGTTGTTTGACTTAATGTCATTAATAAAGGATTGTGTTGTGGCCTAATGTCAATGTTGTGAACTCTTTTATGAGTAACGTGGTTGCATCTTTTGATGTGTTTGGCTTGGTTTCTTGTGTAGAATCATTGCCCCGGTTATTGTTGTTTTAGCAATTATTTATTACTGTGCTCTTTGTTGAAAGTCCAGCTGGTTTTGTGTGTTATCGAGTGGAGGTGGAAAGAATTATAGTGGCACACTAGCCAAGTTCACTATAAGGCTTTTCCACTGGACCTATTTCCCCAGGTTTGGGTGTTATCGAGTGGAGGTGGAAAGCATTAAGGATTTTCCACTGGACCTATTTCCCCAGTCCAGATTGGCCTTGGATGGGATGAACTCGCTCCCTCGCGTGAGCATTTAGGGGTATGACTTTGTGTCATTTTCTCCCGCTATTGTTGTTGTTGTGTTATATGGTTCCGGAACCTGCTTCAGCTATTGATGCTGCCCCGTTGTTACCTTGGTTCAATTGATTATGGTTTAGTTTTCGGGATCCCGGCTTCAGCTATTTATGCTACTCAACTGGTTTTCTCAACTGGTTTTCTCAGATGGTATTCTCAGATGGTTATGTTATTTCGGTAAACCTTGGCTTGGTATTCTCGTAGGAGTGTTTACTCCTACACTATGTGTTGTATGATGAGTTGGTCGTTATTTCCAACCGGTATGGGACGGTTGGCGATAGGGAACCTCTCATGTTATGTGCTATATGCTATATGATTATTTGTTGATATTGTTTCTTTATGATTATCATATCAGCATGTAACATAGTTGCATTTTAGTAGCTTACTGAGATTTATTCTCACCCCTTATTTGTTTACTGTTTTAGATAAAGGCGAGTCCAGGGGATAGGACACTTTGGCACGGGAGGACGTTGAAAGTGGTAAGAGTTGGGATTTGTTTTGGTCAAGGTTACATTACATAGATGTATAACCTTTTGGGTAGAGTTTCCTTGACTTCATCATCTTGTAATACTTATATTTTGGATAAGGTCGGTGTGTGTACATTTGTATAAATGTTTGTAAGACTTCGGGCTAAGTACTTTCGTTTGTGAAAGTGGTTTGAAAAGTTGGTTTGAAAGTCAGTGGAAGTCTTTGAACTTCAGGTGTTGATTTTGTTAAGTTTTATGAAAGTATATTTCGAAAAATTTTCAAAAGGTGTTTTATAACGTCTTCCATTCGTGTCCCGAGCGTGGGGCCAAGTAGGACCACGGGTCTGGGGCGCGACACGCAAAGCATTATCAATAGCGCACCAAGTAGAGCTTCAGCTGCACCTAACCATGCGCCTGGAGATTCTTCTAATGCGCATCAGTCTACTGCTGCATCTGGTGTTAATCCCACTTTCAATTCTGAACCAGTTCTTCCTCCAAATTTTAATGATTTTAATACTGGTGAAGATGTGCCAATTGAAGACCTTCAAGTTACTACAACTCAACCTAACTTACCTCCTGAAGTTCGTGAAGTTAGAGATCACCCAATCACTAATATCATTGGTGATCTTCATGTTGGGGTTCGTACAAGGAGAGCTACAAACTTTGATGCTTACACTGCATTTATCTCTCAAATTAAACCAAAGAAGGCTGATGAAGCGCTCCAAGATCCTAATTGGGTTGTTGCTATGCAAGAAGAACTCAATCAATTTGAACGATGTAAGGTTTGGACTCTTGTCCCAAGACCAAATAATCAAGGAGTAATTGGTACAAAATGGGTGTTTAGAAACAAGATGGATGAGAATGGAACCATCACGAGAAACAAAGCAAGATTGGTTGCACAAGGCTATAGGCAAGAAGAAGGAATTGATTACGATGAAACATTCATGCCCATAGCAAGACTTGAAGCTATCAGATTATTTCTAGCTTACGCCGCTCACAAGGACTTCAAGTTATATCAAATGGATGTGAAGAGTGCGTTTCTGAATGGTGAACTCCAAGAACAAGTCTACGTTGCTCAACCACCTGGGTTTGAAGATTCACAATTTCCAAATCATGTCTACAAACTCCAGAAAGCTTTGTATGGACTAAAGCAAGCACCAAGAGCATGGTATGATACACTATCCAAGTTCCTCATCGAAAAAGGCTTCACTCGCGGTAAAATCGATACCACTCTTTTCATTACCAAACATAATGGTCATAAATTACTTGTTCAAATTTATGTTGACGATATTATATTTGGTTCTACTAATGAATTGTTGTGCAAGCGCTATGAGAAACTAATGAAGGGCAAATTTGAAATGAGCATGATGGGAGAACTCACATTCTTCCTCGGGCTTCAAATCAAGCAAATGAATGAAGGCATATTTATCAACCAAGCCAAATACACAAAGGACTTAATCAAGAAATTTGGACTTGAGAATGCTAAAGCATACGACACTCAAATGGCCACCGGCAACAAACTTGACAAAGACTTAAAAGGTAAAAAAGTTGATCAAACACTTTATCGAGGAATGATTGGCTCACTCCTTTATCTTACTGCTAGTAGGCCTGATATTATGTTTAGTGTTTGTGTCTGCGCACGTTATCAATCTGACCCTAGAGAAGCGCACTTAATTGCTGTGAAACGTATAATACGATATCTCTCTGGCACTGTTAACCTTGGACTTTGGTACACTAAAGATTCGAACTTTAAACTTGTAGGTTATTCAGATGCGGACTACGCAGCATGCACAATTGACAGGAAAAGCACACGCGGCACTTGTCATTTCCTTGGATATCGACTTGTGTCTTGGGCCAGTAAAAAGCAAGCTGCAGTTTCTGTCTCTACAACTGAAGCAGAATATATCGCTGCTGGAAGCTGTTGCTGTCAAATTCTGTGGATGAAGCAGCAATTAGTGGACTATATCAAAGAAGAAAATTGTTCCATTTATTGCGACAACACTTCAACAATTGTTGTTTCTGAAAATCCTGTCATGCATTCGAAGACCAAACACATCGACATTAAATATCACTTCCTCAAAGACCACGTGGAAAAAGGGAGTATACATCTAGAACACATGGGAACCGACTATCAAATCGCCGACATTCTTACAAAAGTACTTGATGCTAAGAGGTTCATCTTTTTGAGAGGTGAAATGGGTATGCTTGAACTTAGCTAAATTTTGTCAATATGATCTGTCAATACTAATGATTTTGTTTGTGATAAAATTCTAAGTTAGACATACATCATGCGCTTGTGCACAAGAAGCTCCCTTAGCTATGCGCATAAGGTAAATCAGTTGTTTCTTTATAGAAACTCTGAGCAATACATTGCTGCGCATAAGTATCATGCGCATGACCCGTGGACCTAAGGTAAGTTCTCTTTTCAATAGTTTCACTTAGGTCCTTGACTTGCTGAGTTAGCATAATTCGCAAGGGTACTTGTGTAATTATTATTTTCCCTCGTCATTATTTTTGAATTTTTTGGGAAATTACCTTTCTGCCCTCTGCGCACGTCCCACCTCATTTAATGCAAAGGCATTGAGTGACGCGCATTTAATGCTCGTTGTGTGCTGATTATGACGGAATAGGAAAAGATTCTTTTTGACCATAAATGACTGACACACGCGCGCGGCTAGGCTTTTTCACGCACGTTCCTCATTGGTCCACGTCATTCACGCATGCGCCTCACCTGCGCGTGCACCTCACTCGCCTGACTTTCACCAACTTGTTGTCAGCGCACCGTGACGTCATCATCCCTTTCTGATGATTATAAACCTCCTCCGCCGTCTCTCTCTCCTCTCTTCTACTCTGCTCAACTTCCCTCAACCACCTTTTCTTCTTTCTCAAATTCTGACATCTCTCTCTCTCTACTTTTTCGAAAAATCTTCTTTATATATCATGGCTCCCAAGAAATATTCTACTACATCTTCCAAGAAGCAAGAGGATCCACAAATGGTAAGGATTTCAAACTCAAACTTTTTGTTTTCCGCCATTGAAGCTCGAAGGTCTGAGATTTTCCCCTTTCTATTTACTCTATGATTCGTTGCTCGTTTTTCAAATTATTTGATGCTACGTGATCGATTTACTCTTAGCTTTTCATTTATGTAATTTGTTTTACGATCAATGATCATTTGATGTGTTTTCTGTGGAAACTTCGAATATTTTGTCTTTTTGAATTCTCTTCGTTTTTTTTTTCTTCAGATCTTGGTTGTACGTTTATGTTATTGTTGTTATGGTTTACTTTGTTTGTGTGTGATTTTTCATTTCGAACATTTTGATGTGCTTTTTATCCATTTTGGAGCACTTTGACATTTTTATGTTCTTCGTGTTCTTCGTGTATTCAATACATGTTCTTCGTGTTCTTGATGAATAGTCATATGACAAGCCTTGATATGATTCTTGATTGTGTTTCTGCTTTTCACGCCAATTTTAGGCGTTTGGTTTAAATTATGTGTTTTGAACATTTTTACCCTTTACATTTCCTATCTTTTTCTAAGTATGGAGTCTAGTTCATGCGCTGCTCATATTGCTCATGCGCATGCGCTTCTCTCCATGCGCATGTCCAGACCTAATTCTCCACCTTTGCTTTGCGCAGAATCTCAATTACTTTATTCCTAGATGGGAACTTGATGTGGAAGACCTAAAACTGGATACGCTAGGACGCTATATGGTTGAAATCATGGATAAATCTGGGATTTTGCCTCTCTTCTCCAAAGGCCAGGACTTCATTCTTCCATCTTACATCGATGAGTTCTTCAGCAATGCAGAAGAAATTGATCGAATGTACGACGACATCTCAGTTCCTTGTCTCAAAAGTTCTATCCGCGGAGTTTCTATAACTATCAACTACGCGCATATCAGACAGACGATGGGTTTACCAGCGTGCAATAAGAAGAAGCTACCTCAGGATGTGCAGGACAGTGTTGTGCAGAAGCTTATAAGGATTCCTACTCTGGTTGGTCAGTACAACAACCATGATAGGAAAGATTTTGGGGAATTGATGTTCCACCTCTGCACTCTCATTGGTGACACTATCAACTGCAAAAATGGTAACAAGTCAACATTCATCAGCAAGCAATGGATGTGCTGCTTTGCCATTTACAAAAAGAAGAGGTTCAGCTGGTCTGACATTATCTTTGATGAATTAGTGCGTTGGGTGCGCGTCTACAAAAAGAAGGCAGCTGATCCAAAGAAACCAGCCAAGTACAAAACGCATTGCAGAATTCTAACAGCAATCTTCATGCGATCCCCATCAGTGCGCAAACTGGTGGAGGAGGACCCCTCTCTCAAAGTTGATGTGACTTCCACGCGCACGTATTCACGCGCATTTCTTCAGAATTTCTGCCGTGAAGTTAACAACTTTGATTACTGCATGTACTGGGCTGCTGACCCCATTGAAGTGTTTGAAGATATTCATCCTGAAAATCAAGGATCACCTCCTGTATCTAGTGGTGAGATTTATGAGGCATCTTCAACTGAATCTGATTCTGAAAAACGAATCCTTCTTTGAGCCGATCCCAAGCAAAGTAGGTGACAAAGAAAAAAGGCAAGGGTATTGCTGCTGATGCGCCTCTGCGCAAGAAAAAGAAGGCTAGCAAATCTACAGCTGCCCCAGGAATTAAAATCAAAGAGCCTACTGCGCAAACTCCAAAGCGCAAGGCTACTGCTGAGCCTGAGCCTCAAAAGATATTGAAGAAATCTAAGGCTACTAAGCCTAAAGAAAAGAAGAAGGAAAAGATTAAGAAGAAAGCCAACAGTTCAAGAACCCTACTGGATGAGTCTGATGAAGACATCCAAGTAGAAGCTGATGTTGATGCTGCGCCTCCTCCTACTGCTCCAGAATCAAAGCGCACATCTACTCCTCCTACTGCGCCAATGGAAGAAGATATTTTTGAGGGTGCATTCAATGATCCTTTTTTGAGCCCTTCTAAATCTTCTGGAACCTCAAAGGCTGCACTGCCTCAGGGGGAGATTCCCAAGGAAACTTCTAGCGAGGATGAAATTCCTCTATCTGCTAAGAAACACACTCCCAAGGCTAAGTTCATCCCAAAGCGCAGGGTTAAATCATTGGCATCAAAGAAGCGAGCTACAAAGCGTCCGAAGGACTTATCTGAAGATGAATCTGATTCACAGCGCCCTGATTTGAATGCGCGTGGAGCCGCCAGGAAAGCTCGGTTGGAATCTATTGCTCAAAGGAATACTGCGCAGCAAGCCTCACCCATTTTCATTGATGATGAAGGCTTTGCTCATGATGCACCTGATCCAACTGTGGACCCTGATGCGCCTATCATTGATGATGCTGCGGATTCCAGTTCAGAAGATTATGCTACTCATCAATCTCCAATCCGTGAGCATACATCTCCTGTTCATACGCAAGCACCCACAACTGTTGACACTCCAATTGTCACCCCTGATGCTATCAATGCGCACACCACTGGGGCTTCTCAATCTTCTCCAATAGTTATCCCCTTGGTGACTCCAGCAACTGCTCCCTCTGATCCCTCCAATTCAGCATCAGACATACGTCAAATCTTGGCCATGCTCCAGACTATCCAGGCTAATCAATTTGCTGCGCAAACCCAGCACTTTCAGGTGGTCACTGCGCAAACCAAGATTCAAGAGCAACTGGATGCGCAGTCTGCAAGGCTCGATGCGCAAGCCAGTTTCCTTCAGGCTATTGATTGTGCCATTAAGGGGGAGAGTACAAAGGCAACCAGTTTTGAAGCTATGCCTCCTCCCTCAGGTTCTGCTGCTGCGCATGCATCTGGTTCTGGTGCTGCGCCCTCTCAAGATTTTGATCTACTGCGCCAAGATATCCAGCATGACTTCGGCATCATCTCTTCTGCGCTCACTAAGATCCCCTCTGTGCATGGGTTGAATGAAGCTTTGTTTTCCTTAGCCAAAACCATCACAAAAATCATTTAGATTGAGTCTGCCAAAGTCATAAAGTCTATTGACAATTTTGCGCCTACTACCTCCAGCTCCTCCTCCATTGATGCGCTCAAATCTCATATGACTGACTGCTTAGTTCAGTTCAGTGATACTTTCAATGGAAGAATGAACCAGGCTATGCTAGATATGCAAGCCAGTCAGAACATGGTTCAGGTAGAGCTAACCAAGACTTTGATTGATGCGCAGAAAGAAATTCAGGACTCCATAGCTGCGTCCCTTCAATCATTTGGAAATCAGATGGGGGCGTTTGAAAATTGCTTTAACAGGATTTCTGAAGACATCCAGAGAGATAATGGGCTGATGCGCGACGGTATGAAGACTCATGTGAATCTAGTGGTGGAATACAACGCCAAGTTTCAGCAACTGAAGATTGAGTTGATGAACAAGTTTACCAGCTTACAGAATGAGATGCGCGAAGCACTGCAGCGAATTCAAATAGACTAGACTTTGTAATCTTTTTGTTTTGCTGCGCAATTGTAAGTTTTTGATGCGCAAGATCTTTTGCTTTTGATTTTTCTTCCATTGTAAAACTTGTACCCTGTAACTCTTACCTTTCAAGTTTTAATGAGAAGAATGTATCATTGCGCTTTCACAAAACCTTGTTCAATTCAAACTTTTCGTTTGTGGAACATTGCATATCTTATAAACTTCATGCGCATATCCTTAACAGCTCATATTTCATTGCATGATGTTTAAACATTCAGTTTAAACGCATACTAAACTTAAACTCATATTATTTGTATGCTCTGAATGATATTTCTGTCTTTCCTATATTGTAAGTTAATTTCTTTTGGATAGACTAGAAATCTATAGCATTGGCTAGTGTGTACATTGACTTAAGACATGATTTACCATTTTTTATTCTTATGGACATGTTATTATCAAGTACAATGAATTGCCTTTGTTATAGTAGGTAATGACATCAATCATTTAGAGGGAGATTGTTGGGTATGCTTATCACTTAACCCTCCTACTTATGTTAGAATTGATTGATACCATCACCTGTGTTTATTTTAAGGACTTTAGGACCCTATGTAAGAAGTTTTGTAACTTCAATTTTTAGCTAAGTCCTCTTTATAGACTAGGCTTAATATCTAGGGCTGAAGCTATAATTTCATGGTAAATAGAGCAAAGGCAAAGCATGGTGCGCACACCTTCCATGCGCAGCGCATCCCTTCATGCGCAGCGCATCACCTTCTGCGCACTCCATGCGCATGAAACTCATGCGCACTCAGACTTGCCTTAATTCTCACTTTCTGACCTTACCTTATGAAGCTTGGAAAGCGTCAAAACAAGCTACGCTTTTGAATGAGCCAAATTTGCTGATGTGGACAAACGACAAAACAAGAACACTCAGCACACACGAAGATGGAGACGCTCCCCTTATTTGAAATTCAAATCTGAAGACAACTGTCACTCTTGAAGATTTTTGAAAGCTGTCAACTTGATGTCTCCAATGGCTATAAAGGACAGCTGCGCGCCAATCACAAAGTGACATCACATAGTCCTTGCTCTGCTCCCCAACAGCTTGTTTTTAGAGCTCAACTATAAATAGCATGCTCATCCTCATTTTCCAAGCTGCTGGTGTGTTGCTTGAGAATTGCTTAAGATTTGCTTCCAAAGAGAAACTTTGAAGATTTGAAGATTGCCTACAAGATTTCCAGATTTCTAAGATCAACCTTCATACCTTCATACTTCACCAAGCCCAGATCCTATAAAGCCTTTGTAACACCAGAATCTTGTGCTCTCCATCTCATAGATTCAAAGAGCCCAGATTTCTGATACACACACACACCTTTTGAAGTTTCGATCTCATCGATCTTACTTCTAGAGATACACCGGTTATTGTCTAGGATTTTGTTCTTTCATAGATTATATATCTTTGAGTTAGTTTTGTTCTACCTCGCTGTAACTTGTAAACTCTCTCATATAATAAGATCTCCATTAGAAATCCAAGACTAACCATCTTGGTAGAGGACGTAGATCTTTTCCCGATCGAACCTCTCCAAATAGCTTATCTATTGTTTGTGCTTTTCATTCTACATTTAAGCTTTACTCATATATTGTTTTGTTTGATCCTTGTAGATTGTCTTGCATTGTTCGAATTGTGTTTGTGTGCCTTTTTGCCTTAGTTCCATCTTGCACCTATCTTTAAGCTAAAACTTAGTGCGTGCGTATTTACACTCCTGCGCATACTCCCTGCGCATAAGTGATTGCTTTAAGACTTCCGCTGTGCATTTCACACTCTTGCTGCGCGCTATACTTAGCCAAATTAGGAGTCGTGCGCATTTGCCATTTATTTGCAAAAGGGTTTGAAAAGAATTTTAAAAACGCTATTCACCCCCCCCCCTCTAGCATTTTTCATACCCTTGTTGCCCTTCTGGGACCAACAATAATGTTCATCAAGTGGAAGACTGTAATAACCTCAGGTCTAGAGATTCCAGTAATATAACTATATGAGACTTAATTATGACATTGTGACCATGATATAAATCTCATACGGGTCAGTCCAGTATTTTTTCTCCAACAAATACCCATAAGTTTAATTGTATCCCATACACCATAATTATCATATGAATATCTATTAAATTTATACTTAATAATTAATCATAATTATCAGGGACGGGGATTATTATAATAAACATGCAAAGGATATAATAATCAATAATTCAATAACTTTATTAAAACATAATCAAGAGATAACATTAATCGTTCAAATAACGTGCCTAGAGCATACAACACCAACACTCTCTCTCTCTTACTCTCCCAAAACACTCACAGTCTCTCTCTCTCTCTCTCTCTCTCTCTCTGAAATCTCTCTGGCGATTGAACCTAACTCCGACGATCTCTCTTGCCTTTCGCCGGCCAATGCTTCTCTTCCCTAAGTGATAGCCACCGTATCTAACTGATCTATGTTCGACCGTCTCTGCATCTTTCACCGTTGCCACACCACATCTTCGCCCTTCACTTTTTCTTCCCTAAGTTAGTAGATTTTTTCTTTCTCTGCACCTCAGTCTTGCCAAATCTGGCCGTTTGCCCTATGATCTACAACTAGATCCAGCCAGGTCCATCCGGATCCTTCCGACCATATCCTTCTTCAACAAAGCCTCTCCCTCATTTTCTTCAGCAACTATTGACCGGCGGCTAGCGACTTTCCATTTTCTCTCCTCCTTCGCCTCTCAATTTAGATCCTCTCGCTCTCCCTCTCTTTGATAGATCTAATAACATGGATTCTCCATCCGCCGCCGCGCCTCTTCTCCCTCATCTCCTTCTCCGACCAGGTCTAGGCTCTCTAGCCCCTTCGTCTTCTCCGATAAACATTGTTTGGATCTGACGCCTCTAGCGAAGCGTCTTCACCGACAACAACAAACTCTAGTCTAAGATTTTGAGGTTGTTGGACATGTGTATATACAGTTTGTAAATTGAATATGTTTGTATTTGGTTTGGGCATTGTTTGTATTTTGGTTTAAATGGATTTGTGATTTGTGAAGCAACAATAGACCATTTGGAAGTAACTCTTTATGAAAAATTATGTTATTTTGTTCAAAAATAGTTCTTATAGTTGAACGACAAGACCTAGTTTAGTCTTATATTATCAGAGTCAACATTCATAAAATGCCAAGAGTGTTTTAAAATGTGAATAGTGTGAAGAAAATGACTCTTATATTTGAACCATCATATTAAATTAAGTCTGATAGTTAAATTATGAGAGTTAATATTAACAGAGTATGAGATTTTTTATAGCTTTAGAAAAAGGTTGAAAGTAAATTGACGCAGCGGAACTCTAACCAGGAATTCTACCGAAGAGAATCCCCTAAAAACAAGTCAATAAAGACTTGAATCACACACATAATACGACATCTGTATAACGACCAATGGAAAAAGGAACAAGGCATTGTTCATGTACCTTGATATTGCCAATAGAGTTAATCCAACCAACGGTGTAAGACGTCGGGTGTTTCTGCAATGTCAGCTTTAGATTCTCCACCACACTACGGGAAATCAGGTTTTCACTACTTCCACTGTCAATAATAATGTCCACGGTACAATCAATAATTTTACCCTTCGTGCGAAAAATATTATGATGCTCAGGATTTTCTTCTGCAGTAGGGGTTGTTAACATAAGCCTGCGGACTACAAACGATTCACGTGCGTGGTCTCCGTCATCATCATCGTTTGGGTCTTCCCAGACTTCTTCACAATCACCATCCAATACTTCGTCCTCAAAGTCATCACGGTCAACTATATGAACACCTCTGCGAGTAGGGCAGTTGTTAGAAGTATGCCCCGCTTGGCCACAACGAAAACACTTATCACCAAAGGTTTTGGCGTAAGGGTTAGGATTCAGACGTCCATTGTTAGCGGTGGAAGTAGAGCCGTCAATTTGGGCTGGCCCGGCCCGCCATTGAATAAGGGTGGGTTGGGCCCTAAATATACTAACCCACATACAAGTGGGCCATTTTGGGCTAGCCTATTTGGATCACGGGCCAAACGAGTTTGGGGCGGGCCGGGGCGGGCCAACCCACCTTTTTTTTTCTTTTTTTTTTTGCTTACAGACTTACAGTTACCGGGGTGGCTTTAGGGTTTTTTCACTTTTCAATTGATATATTTCTATCGCCTTCTCTCTTCGACGCTCTAACCGGCGCCGCTACCACGGCACTACTTACCACTAACCAGTCGCCACCATCGCCCGACGCACGCCATCATCCTCTTCTCTCCCCTTCCGTGAACGTGATCCGTTACCGGCGCCGCCTTCTGGTAAGTCCCCTTTTTTCGATTTCGACCATTCGATCTATTTTCCCTAATACTCAAAATCGACATTTTATTTTGGTGTGTAACTTGTACAATGAAGCTGAGGACATAGAAATTTGATTTTTGATTTCATTTAGTCAGCCTAAATTGGACTTAACTGAATGGTCTTTGTCAAGTTGTATTGAACTATTATTGATGTTGGTTTTGTTGGTGGTACTCATTAGTCATGTGACTGCTTGTGTAATGTGTTTGGTGCAGCACAATTTGTGTAAAATATGTAATATGTAATGTAACTATGTTGCTGTCTTCAGTTCAGTGTCTTGCGTGGAACCTGCTGGATCATGCCCTTCATTCTTTTTTTTTTTTTTTTTTTTTTTTTTTTTTAACTAGCAGGTCTTGCGTGGAACCTGCTGGATCATGCCCTTCCTTTTTTTAACTAGTAGGTGACTTGGGCTCTTGGCCCATCTGGCCCACTAACCCAAGGTGGGTTGGGTTGGGATGGCATTTTCTCAGCCCGCCAAGAATTTGGGCCAGCCCACCCGCCCCGTTTGAAGGTGGGTTGGGCCCAACTCGCCCCGCCAGCCCGTATTGACGGCTCTAGGTGGAAGTGGTTGTACGCACTGGTGGTTTTTGAACAGCTGGTGTACTCTCATGCTTGTCGTCAAAAACTTTAGACCCGGAAGACTGTGCCTTTTCCTGGCCTGCAGCCTGTTTATACCCTGAAATCTGACCTTTTCCACTGGTGTCACCGAATTTCCTGAATGTTGACGTCGCCCGAAACGGTGGGGGTTGTTGACGTTCTACTGTTTTAGCTGGGGTTATAGTCTCGTCAAGGGTGCGAGCAGAATATAACTCAACCTGAATCCGGATAGTAGGGCGAAGGCCTGTCACGAACCTCGCAATCTGTTGTGCCTCAGATTCATTCAAATCATTACGCGCAGACAGCATATGAAAATCATGTGTATACTCATCAATGGTCCTATTGTTTTGCTTGCATTCGAGAAACTTTTGGTAAATCAACTGCTCAAAACGGCGGGTAAAAATCGCTGTTGTAGCGCGGCTTTCATTCGTCGCCAAGTACGGAGCGGTGGTTTGTGGTTGCGTAGTCGTTGGTTGTTTAACTGTGTCCACCATGCGGATGCACCACCACGCAGTTTGTAAGCGACATATGGGACTTTTTTCTCATCCGTGATATTCATCAAATCAAAATACTTTTCGACTTCTGAAAGCCAATCAGAAAATTCTTCCATGTCCAATTCACCTGTGAAGAAAGGTAAATCGGCTTTAATTTTTGGATGTTGATCGACCGGTGCAGCGACAAGCTCTTCTTCCCCTTCAGAATCCGAGCCTACTCCTTCGACCGGCGTAGCACGGTGGAGTTGATTATCCCCGTTTCCTACAGGTTCTGCACGAGCACCTGCCCGTTGCCTCAGATTTACACCTACCTGCAAATCTCGCAAAACTTGGATAAGCCTCTCCTCGCGTGCTGCACTCTCACGCTGAATCTGCTCCAAGGTTGCAAGAATAGCGGCTTGGGTGTTGTTGTTGTCCCCATTGTTACCGGCCATCGTCCAAGGATCTAACCTTTTCTGATACCAATTGATGCAGCGGAACTCTAACCAGGAATTCTACCGAAGAGAATCCCCTAAAAACAAGTCAATAAAGACTTGAATCACACACAAAAGTGCAAGAATTGCAAAGTGCAAATTTGATTAATAAAAAGATGATGTTCTCCAAAACCTAATTCAAGTATTTAAAACCCCTAAAGTAATTAAAGAAGCCCTAAATTTCAAAAACAAACAAATACCAAAAATACCCAAGGTTCCCTAAATTTAACACAAAGGAAAAACAAAAACTGAAGCTGCCGACATACGCACGGTCGTGCGTTGCCTTAAGCACGATCGTGCTATTTAGTTCGTAGCTGGAGTTAAATCACCCCCCCCCCCCCGACGCACGATCGAGCTCCTGTCCTTGCGCGGCCGTGCAGACTGCGCCGAGGTGGAATTGCCCTAGGCTGCCGTCCTTCCTTGCCTGCTACATCATAAATGTCTCTTATACTTCTTCAACTATAAGAAGCGATTATAAGTGGTGAACTAGTCTTATACATCAACTATATGAGATCGATTGAGATTTGACCAAATAACATTAAAAAATCATTTCTTAAAAATGTTTTTTTTTTTTTTTGAAAATTCACTGTTATACTTCAATTGTAAGAGGTGAATTGTCTTATACATTAACCATGGGAGTTTGACCAACTAATATCAGCGTTTTTCCCCTTAAAAATGAAAAAAATGTGAAGTAACTCTTATACGTGATGTTTGAGAGGCGAATTAGTCTTATAGTTCAGCGATAAGAGCGGACTGTTGTTTGACCGAATATGAGAATCAATATTAATAAAATATTAAAGTTTTTATTTTATTATTGTGAAACAATGACTCTTATGCTTCAACTATAAGAGGCCAATTAGTCTTATACACCAACTAACTATAGGAGTTTGATCGGATTTGACCAAATAATATTATTATATTTTTGAATGAGAAAAAGTGTTTTTTTTTAATTCTTATACTATAACTATAAGAGGTAAACTGGTGTTATACATCAGTTATAAGAGCTGTATGGGATTGACCAAGAATAAAGGTTACGCCTCACTCAGTTCCCATAGACAAGAGGGAAGTTCAGTCTTGTTACAAGCGTCTTTGAGATTTTTGATCCGATGCATCTTACTTTAAAATAAAACTTAAGCATAGAGGGTTTTAAGTGTCCAAAGCCCACTTTTACATCCCCTATTATTTATCAGCCGATTGATCTTATACATAATTAAGTCGGCATCACATGGGAATTTAATTTTTCTCCACACTTCCGTTTCCAATTTTTCTTTTTTTCATTCACACTATATACTCCCCCCGTCCCACCTCACTTGACACTCAAGAAGAAGTGGGTACAATAACTCAAAAAAAAGAATAAAATAATGAAAATGTATAGTAAAAAATGAAGAGAGAGAATAAGTGAGGTAAATAGTACTATAGTACTGTTGGTTGAATAATTGAATGGTGAAAAATGAAGAGAGAGAATGAGTGGTAGGGTAGAGTGAATATAAAAAATATGCTATTTTGGAAAGTGTCAAGTGAGCTGGGACGGACCAAAATAAAAATAAGTGTCAAGTCCCAGCTGGGACAGAGGGAGTATAAACATATAAAATAACCACAAATCACGAAATCAAATAGGGTCCAAATGATGAAAAGCTAGATGAATTACTGAAATGACTCATTTTCATTAGCGCAATTTTATAATATCACAACCAAGTCCGAACAAGTAAAACATCATTAAAAAAAATGACATGTTAAATGTAACATATATTATCGTATAGAGAGTAACCAAAAAAAAAAAAGAAAAAAAGTACTGACCTGTTTTTTCTGCAGAAAGGTAAAATGATACCACATGTTCTAAATGTTAATAGCAAATAACTTATCTCGGTCATCTACATCACCTGGAATAGCTTTGTGCATATAAAGAGAATCAAGATTTGAAATTATTACAAATAATCTCACTTGAAATAATCAAAAGAATCCAACTTTAACAAAAAAAAAAAAAAAAAGGGGGGGGGGGGGGGGGGTGCCTAACTACTCAAACTAATGATGTATTTGGTGAAATAAATGAAAGAAAAATGATTAAACATTATATTACCGTTAGGCTCGTGTGGAATTTACAATACAAAAATAATTTTCCTAAACTGAACAAGCTGAAACCAAATAAAAACACCCATTTTCGAGACCTTACTTAAATTGCAGACAGAGAGAAAGCCCCATTTCATCAAGCTAGCAGGATCGCTCGTCAGACTCCAATGAGATTTAGGATGCTGTCAGAGGACTGGGAATCGACCGTTCCGTATGTCAACTGAGGTGAACACCTGGTCGATTTTTTTTCTTCCTATATTGGTATTTTTATGGGCGCCGAAGGATTTATTCAAGGAGGACAGATGGCTACAAGATGCAACGTGCTTTCGTGATTTTTAACAAATACGTAAAAATTATGTGTTTTCCAAAATGTTTTCAAAATTTATTTTTTGAATACATATATTTATTTACTTATTTATTTTAGAAAAGATGTTATATAAATGCCAAAAAAAAAAAAAAAAAAAAGCCAGACCACTTAATGTGGAGATGATGGAAAAGAGTGGTATGGATCTGAAACTATGCTATCAAAAGATGTCGAAATTGGAGAA
This sequence comes from Campanula takesimana, assembly GCA_026119855.1. Taxonomy (NCBI): domain Eukaryota; kingdom Viridiplantae; phylum Streptophyta; class Magnoliopsida; order Asterales; family Campanulaceae; genus Campanula; species Campanula takesimana. The sequence goes on along the minus strand of JAOWBW010000245.1, from coordinate 1,070,620 downwards.
GGTTATTCTGACGTGTCTCTTACATTGTCAGGAGTTTGAAAAGGAGACCCAACTGGAGCAGCTAATCCAAGAAGCCGCATTATCTTAATTCTACGAACTTTCTTGACCGATTTCAATGGATAAGTCATTTCCTGAATAAGAATACAGCAGGGTTTACGGTTAGAAAATATCAAAGAATTTGATGTAAATAAACAATCTTTCATATGAAAAATAAGAAGTGATGAATTTGCTCACATCAAAACGAGCTATCGGTTTTCTTTCACGCTTGCTTCGCCCTCTTCCAGTGTTATAAGACCCTGCTCTACTTGAACTTGATGAAGTCCCTTTATCTAAATACCATGAAGATATTTGAAATCAGAAGTGACAGTGAGTATACTACAAGTTGAGTCTACCTACGTTCAAAATTTTCTAGAATCATTTATTTAACTCAAATTGCAATTTCACTTCTTTTGGTAAATACTAATATAAGGAATAGGATTAAACTTCATAGTTGCAAGAAAGACAAATTTAAGCGGATATTATTGCTTAAAGAGGAGGCAAATGTTCAAGGTTCAGCATCAAGAAAAGACATGATCATTAGTATTTGAGACAGCCAACTGTTTCGACAGTTTAGAGATGGTTATGGAGTTGCGAAAACTTCTCCTAACACATGACTTTCAATGGCAAAGGCTCATTTTGGGAAGAAAAAGTAATCCCTCCATCCCAGAGTAAGAGTCTTACTCTCTTTTTTGGTATGTCCCACAGTTAGAGTCGCATTTCAAAAATGACAAATTAGGAATATTGTTTTGAACAACTTTGTCCTTATGATGCTTGTACAATTACCAAAAAAAGAAAAAAACAACAACATTTAACTATCCTATTTTGTGCTCATTTGAATCATATACTCCCTCCGTTTTAAGAGTCAAAAATTTCCTAAAAAGGCGTCCCATTTTAAGAGTCAAAATCCTAAAATGGAAAGTGGGTCCTACATGTCATACTCACAACAATTATCCACTAACTCTTCTCTACCCCACTTTCTCTCTTTTACCCACCTATCAACACTCACAACACATCACCTTTTCCTTAATTCTTGAACCCACCCATTTTTTGACTCTTATAATGGGACGGAGGGAGTATGGTGTTTTGGACTATTATGTCTTTTAACTCACTTGAATTGTTTACTCAATAATAATGTTTTTTAATAACAATTGGATAGATACATTCATTTTGAGGCGGAGGGAATAGTACTACAGCATAGATATCAGTTCGACATTAATTCTCTGATTCTAGGTAAGGGCCAGACCAGAGAATACAACAAGGGTGGGGTAGTCTGAAAAGACGTGGAGTGGTATCAATTTCATCAGGGACCAGACTTGATATTTTCGCTTTTTAAGGACACAATAGATCATTCTCAGGAATAGTATAGAAGGTATTTTCAACCAGTACTACATACCACGTGATTGGTCAAGATGATTTGAACAATCAGGCCCATCTGGAGTTACACATACATCACTCTCCTCTGTTTTCTGTGATTTCTTGTGGGTGAATTCCAATGTCCTTGCACTATCACTTCCTTCATCCTCGCTTCTACATTAGAAAATCACAGTAAAACGAAGGTGAGTAACGGGGACCTCTATGACTGGAAGCTCAATGCAGTTTGGGAACAATAATTTCCTTTCTTTTCTGACTCACTGACCTATCCAGTGATATTTCACAGTTATTCATTCTTGTGTCAGATATTTCATCTGAACTAGTTATGAGGACAGTTGATAGTGTCTCTTTGCTGCTGGCAGACTCTAGCACTAAATCTGTCACATAAAAAGGTATTATTAATAAACGGGAATAACTAGAACAAAATCTTGACTTTCTATAAGATGAAGTTTGACTAGAAAAACCTAAGACAACAAATACTAAGATGCATGTAGATAAAAATTGAATAGGAGCCTCGACGCAAACATAATGCAAAGAGATAAAAGTCAAGTATTAAGGGGATCAGGCCATATTAAATGTCTGATATATTCTTTTGAGTTTTGATGATAGCTCCCCCTCCCCACTTCCCCCGCGAACGGCTTGGAGTATTCAAAGGGAAAAAAAAACTCTACCCCATATACACAGGGAACATAAACACGAGATATTAATCAACAAGAAAAAAGTGCCCCCCAAAATGATGAGCATACTGTTCCCAGATTTAAATAAATGAACCAATCAACCAAGCATTGTGAAAGATCATTACCAAGCCCTGATTTTATAGCTCCACTGCTTGCGGTACGTCTAGTTACATAAGCGCCACACATTGGCCCACTGAGCACAAACAACTTGAGTCCACTTTTACTTACGACAGGCCGACCAAAAAATCCATGGATAATATTGGTGCCCAATAGTAATATTTGGAGGCTTATATATCACAATCAAAGTCCACATCTTTCCGATGTGGGATGAGGAATATCACAACTTAACTTCCTGAAGTCCCCAGGCTTGGCAGCTTACGAGGACTCTAATCTGACTTATGGCTCCCAGTCAATACATAATCAAACTTTGTATCCTATAGCAATATCGAGCGTACAAGGGGATATCAAATCATCCCCCAATCAACGATAAAACCAAAATCCAGTTTTAGCTCCATCTCTCACTCCCCTTTAGGTGAGGCTGTTTTCCAACATGATGTAGTGAACATTTACAAACCCCTAATGAGGAGCAGGGATTACTAATAATTTGCCTCAAGCCTATAAAAACTAATAATTAACTTTTATCCCCTAGCCCCCTTCCCCCTTGTAGGAGGGTCGTCCTACACGGCTGTATTAGGGTTTTATGATGATTTCTAGGAAGGGAGGCGTTACACGAACCACCAAAGATTAATGAGAAGAGGAGTGAAAGCAATGGGCTAGTAAGCTAGGAGAGGGCAAGTATTGGGGATGAAATTGAGGGAGAATGTTAATTCCCTTGTTGTTGTTGTTTCAAATGGGATAGGTCATCTATTTATATTATTCCCTTTACTAAGTTCACCCACAATGTCTCCTTTAAAGCTTAACTAGGCCATATGTCAAACCGCAGTTGGTCCATGCGGCAATTCCATTACCCAATCCTCCAAACCGTTACTCCTGGCGATTCCCAGTTGATTTGAGGTTATCCCACGGAACTTGTCCAATCACGTGGGAAAGTGGTTGAGGTACACGTGCAAAGCACATGTGCACTATATCTGTGGAATATAGGTACCCCACACCCCTAAACACACACACACACACACACACAAACGCGCCACACACACTACTGTCATTTGAGAAGTCCAAAGCTATTACCCAAATATGGTTTCATTCCATAAAACTACTCTATCCGACCCGGAAAGATAGTCCCATTTGCCATTCTTGCTTGTCCCGAAAAGTTAGTCCCATTTTAAAAATAGGGGTGTTGAGGTACATGAACTTCTAAGATACCCTTGTTATGAAAATTTGAACCTCCTGAAACCTTCATGCTGCTATGCTGGAACTTTGATAATGCTGGAACTTCAATATTACATACTTCTTGTGCCATGTAGGAACAGATGGGGGTTCATTAAGTGATGCTGTGATAGGGTCCATTAAGAGCATAATTTACTGTACTCATATCATAAAGCTAAAGAACCTAGACGTAGTGGTGCTCTGCATTCTTGAAAAAAAGACTAAAAAGATGTTCATATAGGCATCACAAACTTCAACGACAACATCCTGCATCACAACTACATGTAGTAGTTGGGATATAATTATCAGTGTGCTCATTAAGATTGCTAGATTGTGCTATTTTTGCAACTCGATCCTTTTTTTTTCTTTCTAATTTTACAAACTAACCTAAATAATTCCAACACATCTCCATCTTACCCTGAATCTAGCGCCAGAGCAAGAATTCTGTGATTTAGGCTAGTAGCCAATAAAGGCAGCCTGAAATCTACTGAACCTTGTAGAATGGACTTCCAGCTAGACTCATCATTTATCAAAAAAATTCAGCCTAAAAAGAACATTATTATAGCATCCTAGAGCAACAATATACTCAACTCATAATAGTCTTGTACCAACCATTACGGAATTCCCTGATTTCACATTTCTAACGTGTCACAAAATACACCTATTAAATTTACCCGCCTTTACTTTCTGAAGAGTTCTACCGCTTCGTCAACATTTAGAAACTAAACACAGCATGGTACACTTCCTACACCGAAGCTAGTTATCACAATGAACTAACAAAGTAACAACATGAGTGTGTGCAGCAACATCCAATACTTCACACACCCTGCAAGACTCCTACTGTTTAAGGACGTGACCAAATGCAAATATTACTTCGAGAAACGTTTTTGCTATACATCTCACGCCTTGTATAAGCATGGGCCAATCACTTGGGTTGTCTACAGTAATCATTATTCAGCATTCAGTTCAGTCCTACGCTAGATCCTCACTCATATCCTACTTAAATAAGAAGTTAATAAGTTTCATGTCATTATGGTGAAGTGGTGTGACACTGTAACGCACCCAAAGGCGGACAAATGTTATGTATACTGGGTGTTACGCGCACCCAATACTAGTTGTTTTGGTGTAGGGGTAAGTGCTCTTGCCTATAAAGTAAGTGACTCTAGTTCAATTCCTACTAACCTTTTTTTTTTTTTTTTTTTTTTTCACGTTCAGCTTGTGCACTCACTTTGATTTTCTCCTAGATCCGCCACTGGACACACCAATGGCATATCTGTTGGGTTTTGCACAATCATGCGCAGCGGAATAAACCTAAAAGCCTAGATCCATTCAAGATGATTAAATTAATACGGAGTTGAATTTAAAATACTAACCGCGATGATGCTTTAAAATTTCGAATCTTCAATCTTTGTTCTTCACGCCTCTTGAATCACGATCACAGGAACTCGACCTCAAATCTTGGATCACGAACTTGGAGGAGTTGAGATCAACGCCCTCTATGTTTATCCACACGCGAACGAATATCAAGAACACCTTCTTGATCTGGATTGCTAGATCCAATAGAACACACTTCTATTATGGAGGCTATATGAAAACTAGGGTTCTAGTTCTTGAGGAAGAAGAAGACTAGTTTATGATTACAATAATCACTTATGACCTAGGGGTTTGAGAGGGGTATTTATACTTTTAAAACCCAACTAGTTTAGGTTTGAAAGTCTAATTCCCGTCAAAACTCGGAGTCAAAAATCGAAATCCCGTCAAGCAAAAGGTCCGGCCGGGTAGCACTAAGGGTCCGACCGGATCACCTTGGGTCCGACCGGGTATGGACCAGGGTCCGCCCGGATCTCACCAAGGTCCGGCCGGGTCATGCCCTTGGTCCGCCCGGGTCCTTTTCCTGTCGCGAATTTCCCTTAAAATCCAATTTTAAGACTTTCCAATTTAGCCCTTTTGAATTCGTTCTTTTGTGTGTGACCCCATAGGATTATATTAAGTTGGCAATGTGATCAAAACCATTTGATAACATAAATCATGAGCGGACTCTAGCAAAGCCATCATGACTACCCAATTAATATAACTTGTCAAAGTTCGTGAATCCTTTATAGAACATATCACAATCCTTTTATCCACAATATCATTGAGCGTAAGTCATGGTCAATGGTCAACTTACAATGACCAATACTTTTCTCGATTCCAAATAGTTGATTGTACAAATAACATTTATCATATCAATTCATTTGAGCACGGCCATGCATTTTATCAAATACTCTTCATCGAGGGGCCCAAGCTTGACATCTCTCACGAAGAGGGACAAATCCCATCTTAACTTATTACACTTCCCTACATAGCTTTTATCATGCCAATCATATCCTTTATAATTACTTGGTTAAGAGTAACGTTTGAATATGTCAAACATAATCTCCACTATGTGGAAGATCGTAATAATCTCAGGTCTAAGGATTCAATGATATAACTATTTAGAGGTTTAATTATAACATTTTGACCATGACATAAACCTCAGAGTTGGGTCATGTCCAGTATGTGTTCACCAACACATACCCATAAGTTTAACTTGTATCCCATACACATAATCATCATATGATTATCTAATTAAACTTATACTAGTTCTTCATAAGTACTAGGGACGGGGATTATTATAACAAAACATGAAACAACAAATAATAATCCATAACATCTCATTATATAAATGAAAAGTGATAACAAACATTGTCAAACAAAGCGTCAAATAACATGCCTAGGGCATATACACCAACAATATCAACCCTTAAAGGTAACGCCTGAGGTTTCCTAAAACCACCCAAGATCTAGGAGTTTCATTTTATTTTGATTGGAAGAAAATGTCACACTGTCAAATACTCCCTCCGTCCTGCAAAGAAAATCCCATTTGACTTTTGTAGTCAATATAATTGAGCTTTGACCAAGCATTAATGCCAATTTAATCATCCCAATAAAATTCGAAAGTTGTAGTTGACAAATCGCTTAATGGTTTATCAATTACAAGTTCTAGAATTTCACTAGGATGATTAGAACGAGATTAATGTTTGGTCAAAGATCACTTGTGTTGACCATAAGAAGTCAAATGACTCCCTCCGGGAGGAGTATCAGAACGTCCGTGGGATTACTCTCTCATCAAGATGACCATCTAGATAATAGCTTATGGTTACACACTTACACTGTCAGTTCTTCTCTTCGATTACCTCTATAACAATGAATTCTATAGATCTTGGTTCTAAGGCATAATAAAATAAAATTCAACAGAGTATATGCATCATATAAAAAATCATACAACACAAGGATTCAAGAAACATTCATAATCATCCCATCCCTCCTTTTTACACCCCCCCCCCAAAAAAAAAATATAACAAAAAAAAAAAATAAAAAAAAAATAACAATTCCTCTCGAATCTCAATGATGAAGGTACCAACACTGGAACTAAATTACCCAAAATTGACAACAAATAGGCAATTAAAAATGACAATTAGATTTGTGTTTACATACATGATGAAACCAGAAATTAAGAAATTCTAACCCGGAGGAGTTGAGGGTGAGGAAAAGAAGGGAGAGAAGTCAGTGCGGCGTTTGGAACCGCCGGGGCTTCTACGCTGCTGGGAATACTTGGCTATGTTATCAATTTCATTTTTGTAGCGATCTCTAGCCTTCTCCTTTTTCGCCATTGTTGTTGGCGTGTGAGGAAAGAGACAAAGAGGATTAGGAAATCTGGAATTGGAATACGGAGTTTTATAAAAGACGACTAAATCTATATATATATACTCCCTCCGTTTCATGAGAACTGAGACTAAAGGAAATGGCACAAGAACTAAGGAATACTAATAAAATAAGGAAAATGTGTGGTAGAAAACGAAGAGAGGGAATTAGTGGGGTAAATAGTAGTGTTGGTTGAATAAAATGAGTGGTGGAGAATGAAGAGAGAGAATGAGTGGTGGAGTTTGGTGAATATAAAATATTAAAAAGTTTGCCATTTTGGGCAGTCTTAATTGAGGTGAAACGGACGAAAAGGGAAATAAGTCTCAGTTCTCGTGAAACGGAGGGAGTATATATTAAAGTTGGTGAGGAGAGTTGTGGGTTTGACATGTGTACAAGTTTTAGTAAAAGCTTGAATTTAGAGAAGCCACATCAACATCAACATCAACCTAAAATGTAATGACTTTTGATATTCTTCTTAGCTAATACTATTAGCTAATCATATTAGTAATTATATGAGTTAACTATTACTATTTATAGTATAAGTTAACTATTACTATTAATAGTATAAGTTAACCATTACTATTAATAGTATAAGTTAACCATTACTATTAATAGTATTAGTTAACAATATTAGTTACAATACAAGTTAAATATTACTATTAATAGTATTAGTTAACTATAATAGTTAATATATTAGTTAATTATTACTATTAATAGTATTAGTTAACCATAATAGTTAATTTATAAGTTATTTTTTACTATTAATATTATTGGTTAACTATAATAGGCTACATACATTAACTATTACTATTATTAGTATTAGTTAATTATATAAGTTAATATATAAGTTAGATTATTAATTTTTAATATTAATCATAATAGTTACTATATCAATTAACTATTACTATTATTATTTTATTATAATAATTATATTAATAATTATTATTATATAGATTAATCATTGCTATTAATACAGTATATATTAACTATTACTATCAATAGTATTAATTAATTATAATAGTTATTATAATAATAGTAATCATATAGATTAATTTTTATTATTAATAGTATTAGTTAAAATGATGATTAATATATTAGTTAACTATAGTTAAAATATTTTTTAAGACATATTATTAGTTTCCCGTACAGAGCACGGGTTACCCGCTAGTTGGTGTATCTGAAGGTGGAAGAAAGATAATAGATGGGATTGATGTGAGAGTAAATGGTTTGTCCCCTTATGGGTAAGGATGGGTAAATCCATTTCCTCTCTCAACTAGATCCGTCTCACTATGTCTAACATAAGTCTTCCTCGTATTCGGGTTAGAATGGGCCATTATTGGATTTCTCTAATGTTGCTGATTGTTGGGGGGTTAGTTTTTTTTTTTTTTTTTTTGAATCAAACCAATATTGGATATTATAACAAGAACAAATCAAAATCTTCCATCTTATACATCTCTTAACAACATTTTGGGACGCACAGACGCACAGATGTCATTCCAAGCGTAGCTTGGACACTGCCGTAAATTGGCATTCACAAAATCCTTCTGTCGACAATATTTAGAGTTGAAAACACGAAAACCAAGACCTCCGGGTTAACCATAAACCGCCAACCGAGATTCCCAAGCATTGCTAGATAGCATAAATGAATATCCAAAAAAATCATTTCACAAAACATCAAGGCTGTCAACAAGGAGAGAAAACAAAGGCTCTCAACAAATTAAGATTTGAGATTTGGAATGTTGAACAAATTAAGACTAAAATTCAAGAGGATTGAGGAACCTGAGAGGAGAAAACGAGAGAGATAGGAATGTGCAACCGCTATATATTTTTGTAGTTATGAAAAGCCTGTCGGGGGGTTAGTTAGTAAACTTAAAATTAGCCTGCACCTTCTGAGTTCGGACCTTCATGAGTTAGTTTTACTGACATTCAGCATGTCCGGTTGATTTCGGACATGTCAATCCCGGCACACTGGTGCGCCGTTTTGGATTTACCGCACTTTTTTTCAATAATGTATAATTTTGTAGTCTTTCTTGACAACAATTACACAATATAATTTTCCAAATCCTGTCAAAGAAGACTACTCCCTCCGTCCCACTACTATAAGGTTTCTAATTTGACTTTGCATGTAGATTAAGAAAAAGTAAATGTTGTGAGTGTTAAAAATAAAGTAAAATAGAGAAAGTGGGTAGGAAGTTTTTGTTGTGAGAATGACAAGTGGGTCTCAGTTTCCATTTTAGGTAATAAAGTAAAGTAAGAACTTTAAACTGAGACAGACTAAAAAGGAAAGTAAAAAGGGGACAGTAGGACTATATTTTATGTATATTTGGTAAAACAACATTTATAAATTTTCTTTCAAAAACATTTATAAATTTGATAAAATCTAAAGAAATAAAATTTATAAATAATTGGTCAATAAAATTTTAAAAAAATATTAAGTTGCGTTCCGCCCGAACGTTCTATACCGACAGGGACAGACTAGTTTAAGCTGTATGGACTAGTACAGACTGATTCAGAGTGGCACAAAAAAGGGACGGTACTGTTGGAACACAATTATTCCACTAATGCCAAAACACTCAAATCTGGAAGAAGCTAGAGAAGAGATGTAGGTGGAAGCTTATTACCTGTTGAATCCATTTTTTATGTTCTTGAAAGAAGAATGAATGAAGAAGAAGTAGGAAATGAAGTTCTTCTAAATGACAGTGCCCTCTCTTGTTCTTCTAGCAATTAATGAAGATAATGTAAGAGAGACTATGATTTTTTTTTTTTTTTTTTGTGTGTGTCTCTTAAGGCTGATTTTATATATGAGACTAAGAGGCACTTCATTTAGGGACTACACCCTTTCACATGAAGTAGTCATCATAAATAGGTAATTTACACTTTAGGAATTCTACACATTATTTAATCTTCTACACTTTATTTTAACATTATAAATATGATAAATACAACAACAACAACAACAACAACAAAGCATTAGTCCCAAAATAATTTGGGGTCGGCTAACATGAGTCCTCATATGTCAATATGATAAATGCATGGAATTAATAATCACATATTTTGCAATCCATGTTCTAACAATCTCCCACTTGGGTTGCATGAATATGTGTTTTCCTTAATCCATAAGTATAATACAAATGACAATCCCTATGTGCACTTTATTGTCATTCATAACAATCTCGTCCATTAGTTATACAAGTATAGGATTAAAGGATTAGTCGTTGTAATTGATTCGCAACTAAACTCACAATGATCACATATACATATCCAATTAAATGACATAGATTAAGTGTAGATGTGTAGCATGGAAAATTTATGAATATATACACATTCTTCCAACTAGTCCTACTTGACCAAATGAGATCAAAACTTTAAAAACCTAATGAAACAATTAATAAGAGTACAACATAAACTCCCATTATATTAAATATTATCAAAAGTTATTACACCCATATGAGCAGTATGCTCGTGAAACACTAAAAGAGATAATGTGGGGTTTCGTGCAATCATGCGCAGCGGAAGACAATACATGAAGAAACCCAAAGCCTAGATCCGCTACGATCAATAATTCATAATATGTAAGATGAAAGAAACTAACCCTTGTAGATCGAAATATGAAACCTTGGATTTTGATGCTAAGAAGAGCACCCTCTAACAGTGATCCACACGTCGAGCGAATTCAAGAACTCTTCTTGACTTGACTGCTAGGTCCTTCAGATTGAAAAATTTGATGAAGAACAATTCTTCGATTGCTCATTTTGATTATTATGGTTTGATGATTGAGAATAATCAAACCTAATAACCTAGTATAATATGTGTAATTTCTCTCTCTCTAAGAAGAATTTGTGATTTCACAAATCAATGTTATGAGACTAAATCCCGGTTGTACATATTATATACTAGAGGTCTCCAAGATCCTTTAGGGTTTAGGAGTTCTTGTCCAACAAGAAAAATCCTAAAATAAACTGCAGTGCGGCGCACCAGCCGTACGGCTCCAAGACAACCGTATGGCTCTCTAGAAGCCGTACGGCTCCTAGTCTGTTCTGCCTCGTTTTTTGCTCCTTTTAATTATCCGCTCTGTGTATGTGACCCAATAGGATTATACTAAGTTGGCAACGAGTCTGAATCATTCAGAACCCGTAAGTCATAAGCAGACTCTAGCAAGCCATTATGACCACCCAATTAGTATAACTTTAAAATCCCAAAGTTTCCTATATAGAACATAACACAATCTCTTTGTTACATGATGTCTATTGAACATAAGCCATGGTCAATGGTCAACTTACTTTTTTCAATGCTTTATCTGTAACGCCTCACCCAATTTTATTTTCATATTTTTGCAATTTACATAATTATAATTTATTTTGTGATTTATGTAGTATTTAACTGAAGTGTTAAATGATAAAAGTGTGCATTTTATGTGCTAGGTAAATTTTTTAGGACTTGTATATATTATTTGAGCATATATGGTAGTCAATGTGTTAGTGAAAATTTTGTTAAAAGGAATAAATGAGTTAGTTGAAACTTTAGGGTTCAAAGTGTAACTTTAAAGTTCAGGGGCTTAGTTGCTCAAAATGAAAATAGAGGGTCCTAAGTGAAAAGTTGAAAATATCCTAATGTGCTTATCTTTCCCTTTCTCTGCGTAGAACACATTTACACACACACACACACACTACTTTCTACTCCCTCTGGTTTATGAAGAACAGTAAGGTTGGATTTCATCCTATTTTAATTTCTATCTTTTTATTTACTTCTCCGTTTTAAAAACTAATTATATAAAAATGATCAGGGCATTGAATAGATCATTTCTACCGGTTCAAATCTAGTTTTCTCAATACTTTTCCGGGATAGGTAAGTTACTAATTCCCCTTTTTAAATGTTAAAATGGTTATAAAAATGTTCTATGTATCAATTGTTGCAAAGTTAGTGAAGTATGTCAATTTTTGGAAAAATTGTTGTTGTTGGTTTGGGATTGAGTATAAAGAAATGTTAAAGTTGGGTTGGTACTGAATTTGTAGCCTTGTAGTAGTTACAAACGTTTATTATAGTAGGTGTTGTACTTTTGGGACGGTGAAACGAAGGGAGTATGAAATTCCCAGTTTTTGGGCCTGTCGAGTAAGTGGGCGACCGCCCAAAGTGGGCAGGCGACCGCACAATCTTCTGGAAGGTTTTGTTATTGATTTTATTTTAAGTGGGCGACCGCACACCCCTCCTTGGGCGGCCGCACATACTCCCTTGTGAATGAATAATGGTTCCAAATGGGTGAATGAAAGGGGTGATCTTTGTTAGCCTTAGAGGATGGTCTAGGGTAATTGTAGGAGTGGTTTGGGAAGGTTGTTATGAGTGTCAAGTCTAATGTATATGGGCTTAAATGGTGAATGATGCGCATCAATTGTGCTACAAGTTGAATTGATGAGAATATGCAATTATACTTACATGATTTATGTGGTTAATGGACTAGTCCCCTACTTTGGGCCTAGTGCTAGTTTTGTTATATCAAGTAAATATTACTTGTGTACTTACATGTGTGTCCAGCTGGTTTGTTGTTTCGGGGGTGTATGGGTTCACATTTATTATGAGTGCTGGGGCTGAATAATAACCGTGAATCTATGCATCTGTGACCGTTTGCTCCTACTCTTGATCACGGTAGGGGTCTAGCTTCCTCGATTATTGGAGCATTATGCACAATGATTGAATAGCTCTTTTTTTGTTCTTGGGTTGAGATACTGGGTAACGGGTCTCCATTGATATTATGAAGCTACGTTCATTACGAAGGCCTACATCAGCGGTATCATCAGTTGAAAGTTTTGGTTATGAATGGGTATGGAGTAATAAGGAGAAAAGAAATATCCTTTGTAATGTGTACTTAGTTATACGTGTTGCATATTGGGTAGGATTAGCTACTCATATGGCTTGCTACTTGATGCATTGCTGTATGTGATCCTTCTATGCTTCATTATCATATGTATGCATATCATGTAGCTATAGTAGTAACTTACTGAGATTTTATCTCACCCCGTTTCTTGTTTCTTTGTTTTCCTTAGATTCCAAGAAGGCTAGTGATAGCACGAGGTGAGGAACGTTGTAGCAAGTTATTTTCGGGGGAAACCACTTTTGGGTAGGCTAAATGTTACTCTTTAGTTGTGAGGACGACAGTTAAATCTGAGTGAATTGAACTCGGAATTTTTGGGGTACAATTGTGTATATGTATATATTATGTTATTATCTTTTATTTGCCGGCTTCTGTGCCGAGCAGTTAAAAGTTAAGATTAGTTAGTGGGAATGTAAAGTTAAAGGGTGGTGAAGTGTTTAAACCATCTCAAGTAACGTATTTCCTTGATTATTAGGGGAGTATAGTTGTATTAGTTTTGGTTTATGTCCATATATTAGTAGTAGGGACGTGTCGAATTCTATGGTTCATATCAAACCTAAGATTTCGGGGCGTTACAGTTAGTATCAGAGCTATGGTTAGCTCTAAGCGTGGATAGGGTCTATGGCCTAGGTGGGTTAGTTTATGGGTTGTGTTATTAACGTCGAGTGTTTATGTGTAGTACGGAGATGAGTTAGTCAGAGGATATTGGTAGTAGTAATCAAGGAATCGAGGAATCAGAAACTCTTTCTGTGGAGGTGGGTAATGATCACAATGTGGATTACAAACAGATGTTTCAACTACTAGCTAAAATGGTCTCCAACCAACAGGGACAGAATAATCCTGGACATGCACAGTCAGGAGCGGAAGATAGGGGTTATGCAAGTCGCCTTACCAAGTTTCTGAAAATGCAACCTTGTAGTTTTGATGGGGAGCCTGATGCAGTAAAAGCTGAAGAATGGATAGAGAGTATTGAGAAGATATTTACTTCTTTGAAATGTGAAGATAAAGAGAAGCTAACCTTTGCAACTTTTAAACTAGAGAAGGCCGCGGAGCACTGGTGGAAGGTGTTATGCCAGAGCTGGGATCAGGAGAAAGAAGTACAACATACTTGGGAGGACTTTCTCAAAGAGTTCAACTCACAGTTCATTCCCTCAGTTGTTCAAGATCGAAGAGAAATGACATTTCTAAACTTAGTGCAAGGAAATATGACGGTGGGACAATATTCCTCTGAATTTACCAAATTAGAAAGGTATTTTAGTCATTTGGTTCCGACTGAAACAAAGAGGGCTCAACGTTTTGTGAAGGGGTTAAAGACGGAGTATAGGAAGCAACTTCTCTCCCTACAGCTTTGTAGTTACCGACAAGCAGTTGAGAAGGCTTATGCTATTGAGAATGATATTGAAGAACACAAGGTCAAACTGGGAACGACAACGGTGGGTCAACCATCAGTACGTGTTCCAGAGAGGGCTCAGAACTCCGGAAGTAAAAGGGGTGGATTTAGCAGGCAGGGTGGTCAACCTCAGCGGCAACCGGAAAGTATGGGAAGTGTGTCAGTGGGTTCAAAACCAAATGTTTCGAGTTCTAAGTGGACTTGCAGGTTTTGTTCGAAGGAGGGCATACCGAAGACAGGTGTTGGTTGAAACAAGGAAAATGCTTAAACTGTGGTGAGAAGGGACATTTTAAAAGGGATTGTCCAAAGAGTAAGGGAACTCAAGGAGAGGGTACCGGGCAGCAGGCTTCTGGTAGTAAGTGGGATAGTGGGGGTCGGCCTAAGGTGCAGGGTCGAGTGTTCACTATTGATCAGCACAGAGTGGATGAGTCTACAGCGGTGATAGGAGGTACTATTTTTCTTTTTAGTACACGAGCGCGAGTTCTTATAGATCCAGGATCATCTCATTCTTATGTGGCATCACATTTTGTGTCCCATTTACCTGTCATTCCTGATTCTATGCCTTACATGTTAGAAGTATCTTCCCCTATGGGAGATTGCATGTTAGCTACTGAGGTGTATAAGAATTGTGATGTTCTGGTAAGTGATCACACTCTTCAGGCTGACTTAGTAGTGTTGCCTATAAAAGATTTTGATGTGATACTTGGTATGGATTGGCTTTATATGCATTATGCATCTGTTGATTGTCATCAAAAGGTGGTTACTTTTTCTATGCCGGGTTTACCTGAAATTATATTTGAAGGGGATAGGCCTATGTGTAGTTTTCATGTTATATCTGCCTTGAAAGCTAGAAAATTGTTATCTGGTGGTTGTATTAGGTATCTTGCATGTGTTGTTGACAAGAGTATGTCCGTAGCAAAGTTGGAAGATATTCCTATCGTATCTGAATTTCCGGATGTGTTTTCTACCGAGTATAGTATGCCACCTGACCGGGAACTTGAGTTTTGTATTGAGTTTGAATTTGAGAATATTCATAGTAACATTAAAATTATGAGAGTCGCCACGCCGTTTTAATTAAAGCCAAAACATTGAAAAAAGCATGTTAATGGGTTCGGGGGTCAAATTACAACAAGAGAAGAATATTGGACGTTATCACTCCTATTGCCCGAATGATCGGTCTTTCTATCATGATGAATGTGTTAGTAGTGTGTTAGTGATTGAGACCGGATCCGAAGATTGCCTACGTTCCTCTCAATGTGAGAAGCTCAGGTCAGCGTAGTTCGAGAGAAATTTAGAATAGGCAGAAGAATCGGGATCATGCATAATGAGGGGGGAATTACCTAAAGATTAGGGTTTAGAAGTAGTTCCTCGATCATCCTCGGGTTGATGAACCCTCGATCATCATCGGCTATGAAATAACATGTAATTATGAAGATCGCAACCCTAAATATAGCATAAATAAGGTTTTAATCTATGAACACGAAGAATATGCGAAGAACATATTAGGAACGTATGAATAAACATGCGAAGCATATGAAGAAACTATGAATAAACATGCAAGAACATGAATATTAAAGATCTACATTAGAAATAATGCAAGAACGTGAAGAAATAAGTTAGAAAACTTACCTATGTTGGCAAGAAATAAACCTTGATCTTCTTGGAGGTTTGAATGCTAATTAGAGAGCAAAATTGTGTTTAAGAATTCTCCAATTCGGATCCCTTAAACCAATAGCATGGGATTGGTTTATATAGTAAACTGAGGGGAAGATCTGATGGTCCAGATCATCCGGCGCAAGGTTGGCCGCCTGGCCAAGAATGAAGACGGCGACAATGTTGGCCGCGTGGCCAAGGTCGAGGCGTGGCAAGGTTGGCCGCCTGGCCAAGTCTGCAGGCTGACTTGATTTTCGAGCTAGGGTTTCACTGTTGCTTTATGGTAACCCTAAGTTGCCTATTTTGATAGATTTTGCCATAAATGAGATATTTTGGGAATCCAGGACAAGTCTTTGCAAGGTTTCTAATTCCTATAAAGTCCTTGTATTTTTGGGAAAGTCCTAATAAACTCATTTTCAGGTCGGGTACTAACAGTTATTACCAGGTACAACACCGATATCTAAAGCTCCGTATAGAATGGCTCCAGCTGAGTTAAGGGAACTGAAGAAACAACTCGAGGAGTTACTTGAAAAAGGGTTCATCAGGCCTAGTGTGTCACCGTGGGGTGCACCAGTGTTATTTGTTAAAAAGAAGGATGGTACTTTGAGATTATGTATTGACTACAAAGAGCTTAACCAGGTAACCATTAAAAATAAGTACCCGTTACCTCATATTGACGACATGTTTGATCAACTTCAGGGGTCCGTAGTCTATTCGAAACTTGATTTAAGAAGTGGGTATCATCAGCTGAAAGTCCGACAGGAGGATATACCGAAGACAGCCTTACGCACCAGGTACGGATATTATGAGTTTGTGGTTATGCCATTTGGTTTGACGAATGCTCCTGCAGTATTTATGGACTTGATGAATCGAGTTTTCAAACCTTACCTGGATTGTTTTGTGGTGGTTTTTATTGATGATATCTTGGTCTATTCTAAATCAAAGGCTGAGCATGAGCAACATTTAAAGATTGTATTGAGTGTTCTTCGGGAAAAGCAGTTATTTGCCAAATTTAGTAAATGTGCCTTCTGGTTGGAAGAAGTTTCTTTCTTGGGACACGTGGTGTCAGCGGCGGGTATTTCTGTCGATCCTTCAAAGGTAGAGGCCATAGTTAACTGGAAGAGACCAACAACAGTCACCGAGGTACGTAGTTTCCTGGGATTGGCAAGTTATTATCGGCGGTTTATTGAAGGATTTTCCAAAATTGCTACACCAATGACTAGTTTGACATGAAAATCTATAGCCTTCGAATGGGATGGTAAATGTGAAGCAAGCTTCCAAGAGTTGAAACGAAGATTGACAGTTGCTCCAGTATTAGCCTTGCCTAGTGGATCCGATAATTTTGTTGTCTACACGGATGCTTCCAAGGATGGATTAGGATGTGTGTTGATGCAGAATGGTAAAGTTATTGCTTATGCTTCGAGGAAGTTAACTCCCTATGAGAAGAATTATCCTACTCATGACTTAGAATTGGCTGCGATTATATTTGCATTACATAAGTGGAGGCATTACTTATATGGAGCTAGATTTGAAGTGTTCACAGACCATAAGAGCTTGAAGTATTTGTTTTCTCAGAAAGAACTCAACATGAGAGAACGCAGATGGATGGAGAAACTGAAAGATCATGATTGTACGATTTCGTATCACCCGGGAAAGGCAAATGTGGTGGCCGATGCGTTGAGCAGGAATACTTATGTTGCACATTTGATGGCATGAGAGTGGAAATTGTTAGAAGATTTGCGAGATTGGAACCCTTATGAATCGAGTCATGGCATGAGTTTTGCGAATATAAGAGCTACATCCGTTTTACTTCAACAGATTAAAGAAGCTCATGTGATTGATCCTGAATTGCAGAAGGTTGTTAATGGAATGAAAGAGGGTAGACAACCCGACTTTACCTTAAATAATGATGGAATTGTTACATTTCGTGGTAGGGTGTGTATTCCAGCAGATGGTGAGATTAAACAGCGAGTACTGGAGGAGGCTCATAAGACAAAATATACCATACATCCAGGAAGTACGAAAATGTATCAAGATATGAAGAAATATTTCTGGTGGAACGGTATGAAAAGGGAGATTGCAGATTATGTGTCTAAGTGTCTGACATGTCAACAAGTGAAAGTGGAACACCAACATCCAGCGGGTCTATTACAACCATTAGAGATTCCGGAATGGAAATGGGAGCATATCACGATGGACTTTGTAACTGGTTTACCACGTACTCGGAGGGGTTACGAAGCTGTTTGGGTTATAGTAGACCGGTTAACCAAGTCGGCTCACTTTTTACCTGTTTCCATGGGGTATTCATTGACTCAGTTAGCTTCTTTATATGTTCAGGAAATAGTTCGGTTTCATGGGGTTCCTGTGAGTATAGTATCCGATAGAGATCCTCGTTTTACATCCCGATTTTGGCAAGCTCTTCAAGGTGCAATGGGTATGGAAGTGAATTTTAGCACATCATTTCACCCACAGTCAGATGGGCAATCAGAAAGGTTGGTACGGATTCTTGAGGATATGTGTTGGTCCCAAAGGGGTAACAAGGGTGTGAAAATCGCTAGAGGGGGGGGGTGAATAGCGTTTTAAAATTCTTTTCAAACCCTTTTGCAATTCAATGGCAGATGCGCACAACTCTTATTTTGGCTAAGTATAGCGCGCAGCAAGAGTGTGAAATTCACAGCGGAAATTTAAAGCAGCTCTGCGCAGGGTATACTGCGCAGAGATAAAAACGCACGCGCTAAGTATGAGGCTAAAGAGTGGCACAAAAAGGATTCTAAGGCAAATGAGCAATAACAATTACAGCATCAAAGTGTAGTGATCTGTAAGATCAAACAAAGCAGTTCATAAATAGTTAAGCAGGAAATATGCAGTAAGTATAATGAACACGCTATTTGGAGAGGTTCGATCGATGAAAGATCTACATCCTCTACCAAGATGGTTAGTCTTGGATTTCTAATGGAGATCTTATTATATGAGAGAGTATTACAAATTACAACATTTGAGCTCAATACTAACTCAAGATCTATTATCTATGAAGGACAAATCCTAGACTAAACCGGTGTATCTCAAGAAGTTAGATCAAAATGATCAAAGCTTCAAGAGGTGTGTGTGTGTGACAGAAATTCTGGGCTCTATGAAAATGAAAGATGAAGAGCACCGAGAATTCTGGTGATATAGGGCTTTGAGATATGAGCAGGAGTTTGAAGGTTTGAAGATCTTGAAGGCTGTTCTAAAGAATCTGGAAATACTAAGCAGCAGTCTTCAGATCTTCAAGGTTTCTCAATGAAGCATGAAACTCGAGCTCTGAAGCATAGTGGCCAACAAGAGGGGCTTGATAAAATTGGCCAATAAATGGGCAGCTTGGAAATGAAGATGAGCAGGCTATTTATAGCTGAGTGCTTGAATATAGCCGTTGGAGCTCTGAGCAAGGACAATGAGCTGGCACAAAGTGATTGGCGCGCAGGTGTCTTTTATAGCCGTTGGGGCTCTGATCAAAGATAATGACCTGGCACAATATGATTGGTGCGCAGGTATATAGAGCCGTTGGAACTCTGATCAAGATGATGACCTAGCACAATATGATTGGTGCGCAGGTGATTTAGAGCCGTTGGAGACTGAGCATGAAGATCAAATTCAAAAGCTTCTTCTAGAAGGTTGACAACTGTCTTCACTTGAGATATTTATTTTAAGCGTGTCTCCACCAATGGTTTTGTTGAGTGTGCTTATTTTGACGTTTGTGCACACCTCAGCACTTTAATAAGCGTGCATCTTCTAAGCGTTTTCCAAGCTTCTAGAATGTGAGATCAGGAGATGAGGGTTTTGACCAAGGTTGAGTGTCCGCGCACAAAGGCATGTGCATTGCCGGCGCGCATGGATGCTGCGCATGGGAAGCATGCGCACCATGCTTGGTCACTAAAAGATCTCTTCAGAGTTTAGGAAATAAGATCTTGAAAACTGAGCAGGGTTAGAAGTTTACGCAAGATATCTATGCGCAGTGGCGACCTGCGCAGAGAACATCCTGCACAGTAAAATGAATCCTGCTTGGGAAATCTTCGATCTTTTAAAGCTTCAAGTCCTATAATCTGAGCCTATACTATAAACAGGACTTGGCTAAAAATTGAAGTTATAAACTTCTTTACATGAGGTCCTAAAGTCCATAAAAATATTCATAGGTGATGGTATCAATCAATTCTAACAAATGTAGGAGGGTTAAATGATAAGCATACCCAACAATCTCCCCCTAAATGATTGATGCCATTACCTACTATAGCAAAGGCAATTCATTGTACTTGATAATAACATGTCCATTAACATGTGAATGGTAAATCATGCCTCAAGTCAATGCACACACTAGCCAGTGCTATAGATTTCTAATCTATCCAAAAGATTAAAAAACTTACAAGATAGGAAAGATAGAAATATCATTCAGAGCATACAAATAATGTGAGATGAAGTTTTAAGTATGCGTTTAAACTGAATGTTTAAACATCATGCGTAGAAAACATGAACAGTTAAGATTATGCGCATGGGTTGAAATAATGCAATCATTGTTCCACAAACAAAGAGTTTGAATTGAACAAGGTTTTGGAAACACATGATGCAAATTTTTCTCATTAAAACTTGAAGTGTAAAGAGTTGCAGATTACAAGTTTGAATAAGAAAAACAAAATGCGCACAAAAAGAAATACTTTGCGCAAAAACAAAAAATTACATAGAACCTAGTCTATGTTGATCAGGTGCAAGGCTTCGCGCAGCTCATTCTGCAGACTGTTGAACTTATTCATAAGTTCAATCTTCAGTTCTTGAAATCTTTCTCTGAACGCTACAGCTTCACCGACATGGGTAGCCATTCCTCTGCGCATATTTCTGTTGTCTTCTTGCAGCTCTTGGAAGTTGGCTCTGTACTGTATTTGATGTCCCGTCATCTGGTTGAAATATGACTGCTCAGCAGCTTCAATAGTGTTGATGACGGTGGCCTGCGTTGCTTCGAGTCTTTGGTCAGTGTGGAGGCGCTGAGTGTTCACGCTGGCTTGAATATCGAACATGGCTTGATCCATCCTAGCTTTGAACCCATCAGCGAAATCAGTCATCGCTTGAGTTATGCACTCCCTGACACTTTCCATATTAAGCGTATTGGCATGCGCGGGACCACCTTGTTCCAATCTCTCCAACATCATTGCTTCCATCCCTGCAAACCCTTTATGCAACCCACCAGTCAAGCTCTTGCGCAGACGCTTAAGCAGTCCTATAAACCCATCATTGATAGCGGTATAGGTGCAGACGTTTTCAAGCATCCCAGCTATTGACTTCAATGAGTCCAGGACCATTTGGTCTAATGCATCAGGGACGCGTTGCGCAGAGGGGCCTGCGGAGGTACTTACCTTTGATATATTCTCCCCCTTAATGGCAGCAATCTCTACACACTGCGCATCAAGTTGCTCTTGGATAGCTGTCTGCGCAGTAATGAGCTGAGTCATTTGGGACTGCGCAGCAACCTGGTTGACTTGAATAGTATTGAGAGCCTGGAGAATTTGGCGTAGATCAGCGGAGGAAGATAGAGAGGAAGTAGATACTGTAGGAACGGAAAGAATAGCTTGAGCTGGAGGAGGAGAAACTTTGGGAGGAGAGTGCGTTGGAGAAGGTTGTTTGGGAGAGAGATGAATAGGATCAGCAGGAGGAGACCTATGCGTAGATGAGTGCGTGCTGCTGCTATCTGTATCAGTTGTGCGCACATCTTCTTCCTTTTCTCCTTTAGGAGGATCAACAGCAGCTTGCTGCGCAGCATCATCGCCCTGCGCAGACTTGGTAACCTCATCCGCATCCTCATCTTCTAAGTCCAAATCATCATGAAGGACAGAGGTGCTAGGTTGAGTATTTTCAACCGGAATATTGAGGCGTTGGAAGGCACTTGATGATGGTTCAGGACAAGGAGGAGCCACAACTTTTGGCTGTCCTTTCGCAGTGCTGCGCACAACCTGTTTCTTGCGCGGAGTTTGAGGAGGATCTTCCTTAGCATGTGCAGCAGCAGTGGCCTTGGCAGGCGTACCGGAGACGGGAAAAGTTTCATCCATCCAATCATCACTATCTCCTGTACCCTGAGCAGGAGGGGCTTCAGCAGCCTTTGGATCTTGCTCCCCCTGCGCGGTATCATCCGCAGCATCAGCAGCAGTCTCATCCATTCGAGACTCGCTGTCTTCTTCAACCATAGCCGCCGCAGGAGGAAGTCTGGTAAATGCAGGCTTTTTCTTGGTTTTAGCAGGAGAGGGAGCAGGCGCAGGAGGATCTTTGTGCTTCTTTGAAGGTTTGGGAGCAGGGGGCGGTAAATCAGATCCAATTTTAATCCCAGCAGTTGATCTGATATTTGGGATTTCCTTCACCTTTTCTGGCGTAGGATCTGCAATACCTTTGCCTTTGCGCTTTGCCTGCGCAGCAGTAGTTTCAGGTTCAGTAGGCGCAGAGGCCTTGGAAGGATGCGCGGCAGTGTTCTTTGCCCGAATGATCGGTCTTTCTATCATGATGAATGTGTTAGTAGTGTGTTAGTGATTGAGACCGGATCCGAAGATTGCCTACGTTCCTCTCAATGTGAGAAGCTCAGGTCAGCGTAGTTCGAGAGAAATTTAGAATAGGCAGAAGAATCGGGATCATGCATAATGAGGGGGGAATTACCTAAAGATTAGGGTTTAGAAGTAGTTCCTAGATCATCCTCGGGTTGATGAACCCTCGATCATCATCAGCTATGAAATAACATGTAATTATGAAGATCGCAACCCTAAATATAGCATAAATAAGGTTTTAATCTATGAACACGAAGAATATGCGAAGAACATATTAGGAACGTATGAATAAACATGCGAAGCATATGAAGAAACTATGAATAAACATGCAAGAACATGAATATTAAAGATCTATATTAGAAATAATGCAAGAACGTGAAGAAATAAGTTAGAAAACTTACCTATGTTGGCAAGAAATAAACCTTGATCTTCTTGGAGGTTTGAATGCTAATTAGAGAGCAAAATTGTGTTTAAGAATTCTCCAATTCGGATCCCTTAAACCAATAGCATGGGATTGGTTTATATAGTAAACTGAGGGGAAGATCTGATGGTCCAGATCATCCGGCGCAAGGTTGGCCGCCTGGCCAAGAATGAAGACGGCGACAATGTTGGCCGCGTGGCCAAGGTCGAGGCGTGGCAAGGTTGGCCGCCTGGCCAAGTCTGCAGGCTGACTTGATTTTCGAGCTAGGGTTTCACTGTTGCTTTATGGTAACCCTAAGTTGCCTATTTTGATAGATTTTGCCATAAATGAGATATTTTGGGAATCCAGGACAAGTCTTTGCAAGGTTTCTAATTCCTATAAAGTCCTTGTATTTTTGGGAAAGTCCTAATAAACTCATTTTCAGGTCGGGTACTAACAGTAGCCCCTCGGCGACGCTTCTTGCAAGGCAATGTGGGGTCGACGATAAAAAGAAGGATCCGTCTGAAACATGAGTTTCAAAACAGATGAAAGGTAAGGGAACGGCTGAACCTTGGCAGGCTACCTACGTATCCGCGGGGGAATCAAGCCAAACGTAGTTGAAATCGAATGGGAAATTGGGAATGACTGTCCTCTGATGGGGAGCAACGTCTTCTGCTGGGGAAAATGCACCTGCTGGGGATGAGAGATAACCGCGTCAGTCGGGTGGCTGGACCTTTTCAGGTTTCCTACGTATCCTCCGAGGAATCAAGCCGGTCGTAGTTCAGAGATCTACTGGGGATAAAACGAGCTGTCGGACTTCTGTTAGGGATAATAAACCTACGGGCACTATCCTGTACGAAGCACGAATCATTCGTAAGCAATGAAGTTATTTGGGAAAATTAAAGACTACGTTGTCTAAATAATCCCAAGATGGAATGATGGACGCAATCAGGATCACCAGGGTTCCTGCCGATCGCGCTAAAGTAATAGATGTTGGATCTCTCGCGAACAGAAACGCCGAGGCTTCTGCCAATCGCGATCGATCTAGGATGCGTATGTCATAGAGGCGCCAAAGTCTCTACAACCATATGAATCCTAAAATAGATGCTGGATCGCTCGCAAATAGAAACGCCGAGGCTTCTGCCAATTACGATTGATCTAGGATGGGTATGTCATAGAGGCGCCAAAGTCTCTACAACCATATGAATCCTAAAATAGATGCTGGATCGCTCGCAAATAGAAACGCCGAGGCTTCTGCCCATCGCGATTGATCTAGGATGCGTATGTCATAGAGGCACCGAATTCTCTACAACCATACGGATCCTAAGCAAATATTAGGAAGTGCTAAAATAATAGATGCTGGATCTCTCGCAAACAGAAACGCCGAGGCTTCTGCCCATCGCGATCGATCTAGGATGCGTATGTCATAGAGGCGCCGAAGTCTCTACAACCATACGAATCCTAAGCAAATATTAGGAAGTGCTAAAATAATAGATGCTGGATCTCTCGCAAACAGAAACGCCGAGGCTTCTGCCCATCGCGATCGATCTAGGATGCGTATGTCATAGAGGCGCCGAAGTCTCTACAACCATACGAATCCTAAGCAAATATTAAGAAGTGCTAAAATAATAGATGCTGGATCTCTCGCAAACAGAAACGCCGAGGCTTCTGCCCATCGCGATCGATCTAGGATGCGTATGTCATAGAGGCGCCGAAGTCTCTACAACCATACGAATCCTAAGCAAATATTAGGAAGTGCTAAAATAATAGATGCTGGATCTCTCGCAAACAGAAACGCCGAGGCTTCTGCCCATCGCGATCGATCTAGGATGCGTATGTCATAGAGGCGCCGAAGTCTCTACAACCATACGAATCCTAAGCAAATATTAGGAAGTGCTAAAATAATAGATGCTGGATCTCTCGCAAACAGAAACGCCGAGGCTTCTGCCCATCGCGATCGATCTAGGATGCGTATGTCATAGAGGCGCCGAAGTCTCTACAACCATACGAATCCTAAGCAAATATTAGGAAGTGCTAAAATAATAGATGCTGGATCTCTCGCAAACAGAAACGCCGAGGCTTCTGCCCATCGCGATCGATCTAGGATGCGTATGTCATAGAGGCGCCGAAGTCTCTACAACCATACGAATCCTAAGCAAATATTAGGAAGTGCTAAAATAATAGATGCTGGATCTCTCGCAAACAGAAACGCCGAGGCTTCTGCCCATCGCGATCGATCTAGGATGCGTATGTCATAGAGGCGCCGAAGTCTCTATAACCATACGGATCCTAAGCAAATATTAGGAAGTTTTAAGGGGTTTTCCGTATTCAAAGGTAACGAATATCAGTCAAAATAGCGCTAAGGACACCTAAAAATGAACAAAGGGAAATGTACCAGGGGTAAAACTGAAATTTTGCATGTGGAGGCAAAGATGATGGATTGTTATGGAGTCGCAAACGGGATGAACTCTCAAGGAGTCATGAAGGTGATAGACTCTCAGGGAATCGCAGAAGTGATGGACTCTTGGGGAGCCGCAAAGGTGATGGACTCTCGGGGAGTCGCCAAGGTAAAGGACTCTTTGGGGAGTCACAAAGGTGATAGACTCTCGGGGAGTCATAAGGGACTCTTTGGTGAGTCACAAGGGCAAACAACCTTTAGGGAGACGCGAAGGAGATGGACTCTCGGGGAGTTGCTAAACATGATCTGGGTTTCGCTTATCCTAATTTAGGAGGGAATGAGGCTACGAGCCATTAAGATGAAGGTATTAGGTAAGGGACATTTTGCTTTGTTGCTTAGGGTAGGACCTAAGGCTTCTAAGGAAAGGGGATGGGTAGCCTCTTAGCCTTGAGATAAGGATGCAAAAGATGTTATGGTTGTTTAGACTTGAGATTGTGTCTTGGAGATAATATGGGTTTCCTAGGCTTACGGGTTAGGGATTGGAGTTCATTTAAGCATGAGGAGAGTATTCTATCCTAGGCTTAGTGCTAGGGCTTGGAGTTGTGGTAGGCTCAGAGGTTACAAAGGCGTTGGCTTTTAGACATAAGGCTGGGAGTTGGAAAGGTTGTGACTTCCTAGGCTTGAGACCATGGACCGTCGGGAAGAGGGATTGCTTTTGTGGAGGGTCCACTAAGCTTGATGTTAGGGTTCACCATTTTCGGGATTGGTGACTATGGCTTGGAAATGTTCGTGGTAACCTAGGATTTAGGCTAGATTTTAAGGCTAAGGACTGTAAACTTCCTATATCTTGAGACTAAGGTGAAGGAATTTCCTAGGTCTAGGACTAGGGTTTGAAGGGAATGTTGAATCTTAGGCTCGATGATAGAGTTTAAAGAGGATAATTTCTACCTAGGCTCGAGGCTAGGGTTTAGAGCGAATGCGACTACCTAGGCTCGAGGCTAGGGTTTAGAGCGAATGCGACTACCTAGGCTTGAGGCTAGGGTTTAGAAAGAGTGCGACTACCTAAGCTTGAGGCTAGGGTTTGGAGCGAATGCGACTACCTAGGCTCGAGGCTAGGGTTTATAAAGAGTGCGACTACCTAAGCTTGAGGCTAGGGTTTGGAGCGAATGCGACTACCTAGGCTCGAGGCTAGGGTTTATAAAGAGTGCGACTACCTAAGCTTGAGGCTAGGGTTTGGAGTGAATGTGACTACCTAGGCTCGAGGCTAGGGTTTAGAGCGAATTCGACTACCTAGGCTCGAGGCTAGGGTTTAGAGCGAATGCGACTACCTAGGCTTGAGGCTAGGGTTTAGAAAGAGTGCGACTACCTAAGCTTGAGGCTAGGGTTTGGAGCGAATGCGACTACCTAGGCTCGAGGCTAGGGTTTATAAAGAGTGCGACTACCTAAGCTTGAGGCTAGGGTTTGGAGTGAATGCGACTACCTAGGCTCGAGGCTAGGGTTTAGAGCGAATTCGACTACCTAGGCTCGAGGCTAGGGTTTAGAGCGAATGCGGCTTCCTAGGCTTAAGGCTAGGGTTGATTGAGTTTTGGACAGGGCATTATATCCTAGGTTTTGGACTAGGGTTCAATGAAACGGAGAATTGAGATTGTAAATTTCCTAGGTTTCGAGACTAGGGTTTCGGGAATTTGGAAATGATGTGGCATACGAGGTTTTGGAAATTCCCTAGAATTTGGGCTAGGGTTAAAGGGGATGTTGTTTGTTCCTAGGCTTAAGGCTAGGGTTTAGAGAGAATGCAGATTCCTAGGTTTGAGGCTAGGGTTTAAGAAGGATGTAACTTCCTAGGCTTTAGGCTAGGGTTTGAAAGGATGTAATTACCTAGGCTTGAGGCTAGGGTTCAGAGAGAATGATATGACTACCTAGGCTCGAGGCTAGGGTTTAGAGAGGATACGTGACTACCTAGGATCAAGGCTAGGGTTTAGGAAGGGTGTAAATACCTAGGCTCTAAGGTAGGGTTTGGAAGGGATGTAACTACCTAGACTCGGGGCTAGGGTTTAGGAAGGATGTAATTACCTAGGCTTGAGGCTAGGGTTCAGAGAGAATGATATGACTACCTAGGCTTGAGGCTAGGGTTTAGAGAATGTGTTTACCTAGGTTTAAGGCTAGGGTTTGGAGACCGAAAGCATTTGAAGGTTTGTCTTGGTTTAGACCGAGCAAGTTTGAGGTCTAAGAGTGTTGCGGTTTGGGGCAAATGAGCTTGATACCTCGTGGCTGGATAGGCTCGATAGATTAGACCTAGGCTAAAGTTCTAGGGTTTAGCTAGGGTAAGACTCAGACATGTGTTGAGGAGACCGGGCCTAATGGAATGGTAGGCGTGAGATCTAGGAGATCGAAGGCTAGGCAGGGTAGCGTTGGGACATAAGGCTTTCAAGCGGGTAAGTCTTTTGCCCTAGAGAAACCGCGTTATGGGTTAGGACCAAGCAGGCTTGAGGTCGGCCAAGGAGCAACGGATTGGGATTGGATGATACGCATGTCGGGCTTGGATCCTAGAGCGTTTGAAAGTTTAGGCTAGGTGCGAACCATAAGTGCGGGAAATGGTTTTGGATATATGACCATGTTGGCGCTCTAGGTAAATGGATCGAGTGTCCAAGACTTTGCTTTGAGTACAATAGTGTGCCTAACAGGATTGGGTATGCTTAGGACTTAATTTTGCCTTAGAGGTCATGCGTGTGACTAAGATCGTTTGGCAATTTCGAAGGTAGGTTAAGGATGGGACCAAAGGTATTTAAGGACATGGGTTTTAACCTGATGGGTATTGAGATCCCTATGGTATGGCGTGGTGCGTAGGAGATCCTATGTACTTGAGCAAGGTTTGAGATTTGGACTCGTTGGGGGAGCGATGTTTGAGATCCATGGAGTTCAAGGGTGGACCTTGTAGGTGGCGAGGTTTGGACTCGGCTTGGATTAAGTAGGTTAGAGTCCTTAAGGGGTTGAAGGTCAGACTAGGAAGTCTTTTGAGGCTAATGGGTGACACTAGGTTGGTACTTGGTAGGTTTAAGAGTGGTAGGGTCATGGCTTGGACATGACGGGAGTCGGGAGACGTAGATGTTGTCGCTTTTAGTCGGACCAAGTAGGCTTGGGAATTACAGAGTCCAAAGGGTGGAGATGTAAGGTGAGAGACCTAAAGGGCAGAAAGTCTTGTGACATAAAGGTTTAGGGGTTGAGGCCCTAGGTATGGATAAGATATTCTAGAGACCTAAAAGGTAGGTGTTTGGTAGACTCGAATGGTCTTGGGCCCTCAGGGCTCGCTCCACAGGTTAGACTATGGGTGGACCTTAGAAGTTGGACCGAGGAGGATAAGAGAGCTATGGCTTAGACAGGGTAAGGACGAGTATGTGTTGGTAGGTTTGAGATCTAGGAGATCGGGTAGGCTCGGGACCGGTAGGTTCGGGACCTAATGGGTCACCCTAAGGATTTGGCTTTGGTTAACTGGTTTAAGGTCTGAAGTTTTGGGTAGAACCGGTTTGAGGCCGAAGGGGTCATGCTACGAACTTACGGAAGGTCGAGCTAAGAGGTTATGATGTAACGTAGGTAAGACTCACCGGGTAGGTTTGGGACCTAGGTAAGACCGATCGGGTAGGCTCGGGACCTAGAGAGTTTATGGTGTAACTTAGGCAAGACTGACCGGGTAGGCTTGGGACCTAAGGTTTTGAACCAGGTAGGTTGGGACCTAAGGGTATCCTATTGTGTAGGAAATAGGGTGAAGGACCGAGTCAACTCAAGAATCACAGAGATGGGTCTCAGATGGATCGAGGATGTTTTTACAATTTTGTGGAGACCGAGCGTGCGGGTTTATAAACAAAGTGTCGGGGAGGAGAAAACTTTATGAAAGTGTTATGATCTTATACAGATGCCTTATAATTAATTATGATTCTAATCAATCCAAATAGGTCGTCGCGTGCCGAGTTTGACGATGAGGGGTGCCCTTCTTCTAAGTGTATCCTTGTTGACGCCTCGGTATTCTCTGGGAAACCACATAGTCGACCCTTTCTGTTGGGGAAGCCCCAGTTCGATAAGGGTGTAGAGCGGGGTATCCTACCTCCTTTAAGATGCACCTTTTTTTCTGCCTAGACCGCCCTTTCGGGTTTTCAATCTAGCGGGCATCTCTTTTGCGTCATCTCCTTTTTTTTTTTTTTTTTTTTTTTGAAAATCATTCAGTCGACTCAAAAAAGGAAAAATAATTGTTTAAACATGCGGGGGCATTTTGGTGAGAGTAAGAGAGAGAGAGAGAGATAGTACTCACATTTTGACTCTTTGAGCAACTGAGGGTACATATGTACAAAAGAGAGGAAGCCCCTGCTTTGACAGAAAGTAAGTGTTTAGCTCTTTCCTAGATTGTAGAACGGAAGACTTGTCGAGACATTTGAAAATTGTTTTATTCAAGATTCTCATTTGATTGCTCGAGAATGGACCTCGTTGATTAGTTAATGAGTTATGGTTAATTGGTAAACAAGTAGCCTCAAATTAATAAATGTTTTGATCAATTGTGAGTGAAGAAGTCAGGAGTAGAAATATGGGGGAAGAGAGAAGTGAAGGAAAATTGGCTACGAGGTGGGTTGTGTATATTTTGGACCGAACCGGGAGGTTGCCTACGTTCTCCCCAAGGTGAGGAGCTCAGGTCCGCGTAGTTCGGGGACGACCCGCTTGACGATGGTGTCGGGTTTCAGTGGGTATGTGTGGGAGGAAAGAAAAGAAAGAAAGTTGGCCCAAGGTAGGTTATGTTTGGCTTTGAGTGGTTGCCCGGTTGACGATGAAGTTGGGTTTTGAGTTTAGGGGTGTGAGGTTCATTTGAGGTGAGTTGTTCTCTGTAGCTCATTGCGGTAGATTACTCTTTTGTAGTTGTTGCAGTGGATTGCTCCATCGTAGTTGTCATGGGTTGCTGCCGTTTATCTACTTTATAAGGAAAGGAAAATAGAACATTTGAGGTGAAAAGAAAATGAGACTTTTACTTTTCCATGGTGATAGCCCCTTCTATTTTTCTTTATTTTTTTTTATTTTTTTTTTATCTCTTTGTGCACACCCTTTTTTTGCCTAGGCCGCCCTTTCGGGTTTTCAACCTAGCGGGCTTCTTTTTGTGCAATGCTCTAACTTTTGCCTAGGCCGCCCTTTTGGGTTTCAACCTAGCGAGCCATATATATATTTTATATATTTGTACATGAAACATTGGGCGAGACAAGCCCCTAGTTTGCTTTCGCCTTTCTCGATTGCGAGGTAGCTTCCTTATAGTTCAAGCGGCCTTTTGCTGGCGGCGGGCGTCCTAGCCCCTTGATTTTCACCGGTAGAGCTCCATTGGATTATCACGTGCACCAATGAATGACTTCGTGCACTTGTCTTATATTTGCGATGGAATACGGACAGCCCCAGTGTAACGGCATGTAGTACTCATGATGGGAACAAACCAACCCTTTAAATTGTGGCAGCATGGATGTCTATTTGATGATGAGCAACCGCAGTCCATTTCTTTGTCACGACCTTATAAAAAGGGGTCTAATGGTGGTATGAGAGGCGTATGAGGATAGTGTATGGGAGAAGGTGTATATAGAGAGTGTACATGAAGTGTGTACAAGGGGTGAGTGTATAGAGAGAGTGTATGGGGTAGAATGTAGAGAGAAGGGAAAGTGATTCGTTCATCCCAATTGATCGAAGCATTTGTTATTTTGAGATTAATCGTTTACTTAGTTATGTGAATGGTTTGTGGGTCCATTTACCTTTTAATGAGTCGTCATTAATGAGTAAGATTAAGATTAATTCATCATATAAAGATATAGCAATCAAGCGAAAATGGTGAATAAGACAATTTTCATGAAATTGATATATGCAAGCTTATGTCTCAAGTCTAGAGAGAAAAGAAATAAAGACTCTTTTATTATTTGAAAGAAAAACGACTAATCCGGGGTGGACTTTTACTTAAAGAAACAAAAATCGTCCAAGGTGGACTTTTGACTAAGGACACTCTAGAACCTACGAAGACTGAATGACCCTTTTCTTTTCTTTTATTTAAAGGAGGTAGCCCCAATTTCCTCTTTTGTCCATGCCCATGTATTCCGTTGGCGGGTGATGACTCCGCTGTTAATGAGGCTTTGAATCTTTCTCCTCAATTGGAGGCAATCTTCGGTGTCATGCCCAATATACTGGTGGTATTGGCAGTGTTTGGAGGGATCCAAGCCTTGCTTCACCTTACTTGGTTCATAATTGAACAAAGGAGACAACTTGCCGGCTTGAACTAGACTTTTGAAGAGTTTGCACAAGTCGTCGAATTCGCGCTCGTCCTTCCTTTCACGAACTATCTTTGAGGGTGATTTAGGTACCGGCACCCCTTGTTGATGAGTAGTCATAGGAGGCATCCCGACGGGGACAGTCTGTGGCGGCCCGTACATTTGAGGAGCGTACGGGTGTTGACATTGGGCAAGAGGGAGAACTCGACTGAGGTAATCATAAACGCCACGAATGTCAGACAAATGGCGCCTCTCGATATCTCTTAGGGTCTTATGCATCTCCTTCTGAAAGTGTGTTGCTTGCTCGTTGAGAATGGCCTTAAAGTGGATTGCTTGTTCATCGAGGATGGCTTCGAAGTGGGTTGCTTGCTTACTGAGAGCAGTACCGGTGTAGAGGATTGTCTCAGGATCTTGGGTAGCAGCTTCAGTTGCAACTTCGATGTTCCTTGCAGCC
Source organism: Campanula takesimana (assembly GCA_026119855.1). Lineage (NCBI taxonomy): Eukaryota > Viridiplantae > Streptophyta > Magnoliopsida > Asterales > Campanulaceae > Campanula > Campanula takesimana. The sequence goes on along the minus strand of JAOWBW010000245.1, from coordinate 1,038,500 downwards.
GACATGATGCAGAACTCTATGTCATGAAAGAATTAGATTCATATTTAATGATAAGGCATCGTTATAAAAATCATTTTTTGGAAAAGAGTCGGTCTCCACATTTTTTGAAATGCATTTTGGTAAAAAATTGAAAGTTTGACCGGGCCGAAGTTGCCTACGTTCCCCTTATCATGAGGGAGAGGTCCCACACAATAAGAGGCTCAGGTCGCCGTAGTTCGAATCAATTAGACTTTTTAAAAAAGACGTGAGAGGTGACCATAGGGGTCAATTTGATAGAGTCTTTTAAGATAAAGAGCGATCTTGAGGTCAAAAGCAAGAGATGACTCGGTCCTTAGTCAAGCATGGGTGAGGAAGACCTATAGGAGTTGGTTTTGATTGAGTCGGGTATGGTCTGACTTATGGTTTGACCTAAATTTGACCTAAAGTTTGACCTAAGGTTTCAGACAAGAAGTGGCTCAAGCTAGAATGCGACGATAATGGTGGGTTGACCTAGATGGGTAATGGATAGGTCGACCTAAATGAGAAGGGTTGGATTGACCTATACGGTGAATGAATCAAGATAGCGGGTTGTAACGGGTTGCCTATGGGATGATCTAAGTGGGATAAACATGGTTTGACCTAAGCGGGTCGAATGTGAGTTGGTTGACCTATTCGGGTTGGTTGACCTAGGGAGGTCGGTAGATGGATTCAAGACGGGCAAGTCGACTTAAGCGGGCCAAGGATTGACCTAGATGGGTCAAAGGTAAAGGGGTAGTTTTAACCTAAGACGGACGAGTTGACCTAGATGGGTCGAGGATGGTGTGTGGACCTAAACGGGTCGAGACGGGTTGACCTAGGTTGGTATGGACAACGGTGGGTCAAATAATGACCTAGGTGGGTCAGGATGACGGTTTGACCTAAGCGGGTTAAGGTCAAAGGTAATTGGGTTCACCTATGGGACCAAAGATTGACCTAAGAGGTCAATAGTGGATAAGGTTGACCTAAGGGTCAAAGGTTGACTTAAGAAGTCGAAAGGTGATTGGGTTGACCTAGGAGGTCAAAGGTTGACCTAAGAGGTCAACGGGTGATAATGTTGACCGAGGGGTCCAAGGGTAGACCTAAGAGGTCAAAGGTGGATGAGGTTGACCTAAGAGGTCAAAGGCGGATGAGAATGACCTATGGGGTCAAAGGTTGACCTAAGAGGTCAAAGACGATAAAATTTACCTAGGGGGTTAAATGTGATAAGGTTGTCCTAGGAGGTCAAGGGTAGACCTAAGAGGTCAAAGGTGGATGAGGTTGACCTAAGAGGTCAAAGGCGGATGAGAATGACCTATGGGGTCAAAGGTTGACCTAAGAGGTCAAAGACGATAAAATTTACCTAGGGGGTTAAATGTGATAAGGTTGTCCTAGGAGGTCAAGGGTTGACCTAAGAGGTCGAAGGCGGATAAAGTTGACCTGGACGGTCAAGGGTTGACCTAAGAGGTCGAGGGGTGACCTAAGAGGTCGAGGGCGGATAAAGTTGACCTAGGAGGTCAAGGGTTGACCTAAGAGGTCGAGGGGTGACCTAAGAGGTCGAGGGTGATAAGGTTGACCTAGGAGGTCAAGGGTTGACCTAAGAGGTCGGAGGTTGATAAAGTTGACCTAGGGGGTCAAGGCTAGACCTAAGAGGTTAAAGGTTGGTAAGGTTGACCTAAGGGGTCAAAGGTTGACTTAAACGGATAAGATTGACCTGGGGGGTCAAAGGTTGGCCTAAGAGGTCAAAGGGTGGTAAGGTTGACCTAGGGGGTCAAGGGTTGACCTAGGAGGTCAAAGGTAGATAAGGTTGACCTAGGAGGTCAAGGGTTGACCTAAGAGGCCGGAGGCGGATAAAGTTGACCTAGGCGGTCAAGGGTTGACCTAAGAGGTCGAGGGGTGACCTAAGAGGTCGAGGGTGATAAGGTTGACCTAGGAGGCCAAGGGTAGACCTAAGAGGTCAAAGGCGGATAAGGTTGACCTATAGTGTCAAAGGTTGACCTAAGAGGTCGAAGGTTGACCTAAGGGGGTCAAGAGCGGAGAAAGTTGACCTAGGGGGTCAAAGGTTGACCTAAGAGGTTAAAAGACAAATGAGGTTGACCTAGGGGTCAAAGGTTGACTTAAACGGATAAGATTGACCTAAGGGGTCAAAGGTTGACCTAAAGGGGTCAAGAGCGGAGAAGGTTGACCTAGGGGTCAAAGGTTGACCTAAGGGGGTCAAGAGCGGAGAAAGTTGACCTAGGGGGTGAAAGGTTGACCTAAGGGGGTCAAGAGCGGAGAAGGTTGACCTAGGGGTCAAAGGTTGACCTAAGGGGGTCAAAAGTGGAGAAAGTTGACCTAGGGGGTCAAAGGTTGAGAAGGTTGACCTAGGCGGTCGAAGGTGAAGGGTAGACCCAAATGGATCGCAATGATGGCCCAACGGATGAGCGATGGACCTTAGAGGTCGCCTAGATGCAATGCGCATTTTATTTTGCGAAAAGTTTTGCATTTATTTACATCCTAAATGGGTGGTCCGAGGAGTGTCCTAATCTCTATGTGTGGGTTGACACGGGTTAGGTTAAAGGTTCCCACCGCTCGCGGAACGTACACGGTGAGTGGAGTAGACGAGTGACTCGAAAAATGTGAGGCAGTAGCGCACAAATTCCTGCACATCGAATACTCCGGGTAGTAGGGACCTGTGCAGTGCTGACACGGACTAGTGGTAGTGTGTGGTAAAAACTAATTCTTTTTAGGGAGAAAAGAGAGAAGTTTTTAATGTTAGGATGATGCAAATGCAATGCATGATAGAGAGAGAGAGAGATAGAGAATAATGTACAGGGGAGCATGGCAGAGTTTTGTTTGACCCTAATACTAAAGCGAAAATAACAAAGGTACAAGGATACAAGGTATATACAAAGTACAAGTATCAACAAAGTACAAGTATTAACATTGCGGGGTGCGCGGGTGCATGTGTAAACATGGCAAGTATGTGAGGTGCATGTATAAACATGGCAAGTGTGTGCATGTGTAAACATGGCAAGTGTGTGTAGGGTGCATGTGTAAACATGGCAAGTGTGTGAGGTGCATGTGTAAACATGGCAAGTGTGTGTGAGGTGCACGTGTAAACATGGCAAGTGTGTGCATGTGTAAACATGGCAAGTGTGTGTAGGGTGCATGTGTAAACATGGCAGGTGCGTGTAGGGTGCATGTGTATACATGGCAGGTGTGTGTAGGGTGCATGTGTAAACATGGAAAGTATGTAAGGTGCGTGTGTAAACATGGCAAGTGTGTGCATGTGTAAACATGGCAGGTGTGTGCATATGTAAACATGGCAGGTGTGTGTGTAAACATGGCAGGTGTGTGCATGTGTAAACATGGCAGGTGTGTGCATGTGTAAACATGGCAGGTGTGTGCATGTGTAAACATGGCAAGCATCATGATGTAAACGAAAGTTAGACCCACTAAGTTTGAAAAAGTTTCAAAGCAGTCCCCAGCAGAGTCGCCACTGTGAATACGTGTGTTTGAATTTGAGAATATTCATAGTAACATTAAAATTATGAGAGTCGCCACGCCGTTTTAATTAAAGCCAAAACATTGAAAAAAGCATGTTAATGGGTTCGGGGGTCAAATTACAACAAGAGAAGAATATTGGACGTTATCACTCCTATTGCCCGAATGATCGGTCTTTCTATCATGATGAATGTGTTAGTAGTGTGTTAGTGATTGAGACCGGATCCGAAGATTGCCTACGTTCCTCTCAATGTGAGAAGCTCAGGTCAGCGTAGTTCGAGAGAAATTTAGAATAGGCAGAAGAATCGGGATCATGCATAATGAGGGGGGAATTACCTAAAGATTAGGGTTTAGAAGTAGTTCCTAGATCATCCTCGGGTTAATGAACCCTCGATCATCATCGGCTATGAAATAACATGTAATTATGAAGATCGCAACCCTAAATATAGCATAAATAAGGTTTTAATCTATGAACACGAAGAATATGCGAAGAACATATTAGGAACGTATGAATAAACATGCGAAGCATATGAAGAAAGTATGAATAAACATGCAAGAACATGAATATTAAAGATCTACATTAGAAATAATGCAAGAACGTGAAGAAATAAGTTAGAAAACTTACCTATGTTGGCAAGAAATAAACCTTGATCTTCTTGGAGGTTTGAATGCTAATTAGAGAGCAAAATTGTGTTTAAGAATTCTCCAATTCGGATCCCTTAAACCAATAGCATGGGATTGGTTTATATAGTAAACTGAGGGGAAGATCTGATGGTCCAGATCATCCGGCGCAAGGTTGGCCGCCTGGCCAAGAATGAAGACGGCGACAATGTTGGCCGCGTGGCCAAGGTCGAGGCGTGGCAAGGTTGGCCGCCTGGCCAAGTCTGCAGGCTGACTTGATTTTCGAGCTAGGGTTTCACTGTTGCTTTATGGTAACCCTAAGTTGCCTATTTTGATAGATTTTGCCATAAATGAGATATTTTGGGAATCCAGGACAAGTCTTTGCAAGGTTTCTAATTCCTATAAAGTCCTTGTATTTTTGGGAAAGTCCTAATAAACTCATTTTCAGGTCGGGTACTAACAGTTATTACCAGGTACAACACCGATATCTAAAGCTCCGTATAGAATGGCTCCAGCTGAGTTAAGGGAACTGAAGAAACAACTCGAGGAGTTACTTGAAAAAGGGTTCATCAGGCCTAGTGTGTCACCGTGGGGTGCACCAGTGTTATTTGTTAAAAAGAAGGATGGTACTTTGAGATTATGTATTGACTACAAAGAGCTTAACCAGGTAACCATTAAAAATAAGTACCCGTTACCTCATATTGACGACATGTTTGATCAACTTCAGGGGTCCGTAGTCTATTCGAAACTTGATTTAAGAAGTGGGTATCATCAGCTGAAAGTCCGACAGGAGGATATACCGAAGACAGCCTTACGCACCAGGTACGGATATTATGAGTTTGTGGTTATGCCATTTGGTTTGACGAATGCTCCTGCAGTATTTATGGACTTGATGAATCGAGTTTTCAAACCTTACCTGGATTGTTTTGTGGTGGTTTTTATTGATGATATCTTGGTCTATTCTAAATCAAAGGCTGAGCATGAGCAACATTTAAAGATTGTATTGAGTGTTCTTCGGGAAAAGCAGTTATTTGCCAAATTTAGTAAATGTGCCTTCTGGTTGGAAGAAGTTTCTTTCTTGGGACACGTGGTGTCAGCGGCGGGTATTTCTGTCGATCCTTCAAAGGTAGAGGCCATAGTTAACTGGAAGAGACCAACAACAGTCACCGAGGTACGTAGTTTCCTGGGATTGGCAAGTTATTATCGGCGGTTTATTGAAGGATTTTCCAAAATTGCTACACCAATGACTAGTTTGACATGAAAATCTATAGCCTTCGAATGGGATGGTAAATGTGAAGCAAGCTTCCAAGAGTTGAAACGAAGATTGACAGTTGCTCCAGTATTAGCCTTGCCTAGTGGATCCGATAATTTTGTTGTCTACACGGATGCTTCCAAGGATGGATTAGGATGTGTGTTGATGCAGAATGGTAAAGTTATTGCTTATGCTTCGAGGAAGTTAACTCCCTATGAGAAGAATTATCCTACTCATGACTTAGAATTGGCTGCGATTATATTTGCATTACATAAGTGGAGGCATTACTTATATGGAGCTAGATTTGAAGTGTTCACAGACCATAAGAGCTTGAAGTATTTGTTTTCTCAGAAAGAACTCAACATGAGAGAACGCAGATGGATGGAGAAACTGAAAGATCATGATTGTACGATTTCGTATCACCCGGGAAAGGCAAATGTGGTGGCCGATGCGTTGAGCAGGAATACTTATGTTGCACATTTGATGGCATGAGAGTGGAAATTGTTAGAAGATTTGCGAGATTGGAACCCTTATGAATCGAGTCATGGCATGAGTTTTGCGAATATAAGAGCTACATCCGTTTTACTTCAACAGATTAAAGAAGCTCAGGTGATTGATCCTGAATTGCAGAAGGTTGTTAATGGAATGAAAGAGGGTAGACAACCCGACTTTACCTTAAATAATGATGGAATTGTTACATTTCGTGGTAGGGTGTGTATTCCAGCAGATGGTGAGATTAAACAGCGAGTACTGGAGGAGGCTCATAAGACAAAATATACCATACATCCAGGAAGTACGAAAATGTATCAAGATATGAAGAAATATTTCTGGTGGAACGGTATGAAAAGGGAGATTGCAGATTATGTGTCTAAGTGTCTGACATGTCAACAAGTGAAAGTGGAACACCAACATCCAGCGGGTCTATTACAACCATTAGAGATTCTGGAATGGAAATGGGAGCATATCACGATGGACTTTGTAACTGGTTTACCACGTACTCGGAGGGGTTACGAAGCTGTTTGGGTTATAGTAGACCGGTTAACCAAGTCGGCTCACTTTTTACCTGTTTCCATGGGGTATTCATTGACTCAGTTAGCTTCTTTATATGTTCAGGAAATAGTTCGGTTTCATGGGGTTCCTGTGAGTATAGTATCCGATAGAGATCCTCGTTTTACATCCCGATTTTGGCAAGCTCTTCAAGGTGCAATGGGTATGGAAGTGAATTTTAGCACATCATTTCACCCACAGTCAGATGGGCAATCAGAAAGGTTGGTACGGATTCTTGAGGATATGTGTTGGTCCCAAAGGGGTAACAAGGGTGTGAAAATCGCTAGAGGGGGGGGGGGGTGAATAGCGTTTTAAAATTCTTTTCAAACCCTTTTGCAATTCAATGGCAGATGCGCACAACTCTTATTTTGGCTAAGTATAGCGCGCAGCAAGAGTGTGAAATGCACAGCGGAAATTTAAAGCAGCTCTGCGCAGGGTATACTGCGCAGAGATAAAAACGCACGCGCTAAGTATGAGGCTAAAGAGTGGCACAAAAAGGATTCTAAGGCAAATGAGCAATAACAATTACAGCATCAAAGTGTAGTGATCTGTAAGATCAAACAAAGCAGTTCATAAATAATTAAGCAGGAAATATGCAGTAAGTATAATGAACACGCTATTTGGAGAGGTTCGATCGATGAAAGATCTACATCCTCTACCAAGATGGTTAGTCTTGGATTTCTAATGGAGATATTATTATATGAGAGAGTATTACAAATTACAACATTTGAGCTCAATACTAACTCAAGATCTATTATCTATGAAGGACAAATCCTAGACTAAACCGGTGTATCTCAAGAAGTTAGATCAAAATGATCAAAGCTTCAAGAGGTGTGTGTGTGTGACAGAAATTCTGGGCTCTATGAAAATGAAAGATGAAGAGCACCGAGAATTCTGGTGATATAGGGCTTTGAGATATGAGCAGGAGTTTGAAGGTTTGAAGATCTTGAAGGCTGTTCTAAAGAATCTGGAAATACTAAGCAGCAGTCTTCAGATCTTCAAGGTTTCTCAATGAAGCATGAAACTCGAGCTCTGAAGCATAGTGGCCAACAAGAGGGGCTTGATAAAATTGGCCAATAAATGGGCAGCTTGGAAATGAAGATGAGCAGGCTATTTATAGCTGAGTGCTTGAATATAGCCGTTGGAGCTCTGAGCAAGGACAATGAGCTGGCACAAATTGATTGGCGCGCAGGTGTCTTTTATAGCCGTTGGGGCTCTGATAAAAGATAATGACCTGGCACAATATGATTGGTGCGCAGGTATATAGAGCCGTTGGAACTCTGATCAAGATGATGACCTAGCACAATATGATTGGTGCGCAGGTGATTTAGAGCCGTTGGAGACTGAGCATGAAGATCAAATTCAAAAGCTTCTTCTAGAAGGTTGACAACTGTCTTCACTTGAGATATTTATTTTAAGCGTGTCTCCACCAATGGTTTTGCTGAGTGTGCTTATTTTGACGTTTGTGCACACCTCAGCACTTTAATAAGCGTGCATCTTCTAAGCGTTTTCCAAGCTTCTGGAATGTGAGATCAGGAGATGAGGGTTTTGACCAAGGTTGAGTGTCCGCGCACAAAGGCATGTGCATTGCCGGCGCGCAAGGATGCTGCGCATGGGAAGCATGCGCACCATGCTTGGTCACTAAAAGATCTCTTCAGAGTTTAGGAAATAAGATCTTGAAAACTGAGCAGGGTTAGAAGTTTACGCAAGATATCTATGCGCAGTGGCGACCTGCGCAGAGAACATCCTGCGCAGTAAAATGAATCCTGCTTGGGAAATCTTCGATCTTTTAAAGCTTCAAGTCCTATAATCTGAGCCTATACTATAAACAGGACTTGGCTAAAAATTGAAGTTATAAACTTCTTTACATGAGGTCCTAAAGTCCATAAAAATATTCATAGGTGATGGTATCAATCAATTCTAACAAATGTAGGAGGGTTAAATGATAAGCATACCCAACAATCTCCCCCTAAATGATTGATGCCATTACCTACTATAGCAAAGGCAATTCATTGTACTTGATAATAACATGTCCATTAACATGTGAATGGTAAATCATGCCTCAAGTCAATGCACACACTAGCCAGTGCTATAGATTTCTAATCTATCCAAAAGATTAAAAAACTTACAAGATAGGAAAGATAGAAATATCATTCAGAGCATACAAATAATGTGAGATGAAGTTTTAAGTATGCGTTTAAACTGAATGTTTAAACATCATGCGTAGAAAACATGAACAGTTAAGATTATGCGCATGGGTTGAAATAATGCAATCATTGTTCCACAAACAAAGAGTTTGAATTGAACAAGGTTTTGGAAACACATGATGCAAATTTTTCTCATTAAAACTTGAAGTGTAAAGAGTTGCAGATTACAAGTTTGAATAAGAAAAACAAAATGCGCACAAAAAGAAATACTTTGCGCAAAAACAAAAAATTACATAGAACCTAGTCTATGTTGATCAGGTGCAAGGCTTCGCGCAGCTCATTCTGCAGACTGTTGAACTTATTCATAAGTTCAATCTTCAGTTCTTGAAATCTTTCTCTGAACGCTACAGCTTCACCGACATGGGTAGCCATTCCTCTGCGCATATTTCTGTTGTCTTCTTGCAGCTCTTGGAAGTTGGCTCTGTACTGTATTTGATGTCCCGTCATCTGGTTGAAATATGACTGCTCAGCAGCTTCAATAGTGTTGATGACGGTGGCCTGCGTTGCTTCGAGTCTTTGGTCAGTGTGGAGGCGCTGAGTGTTCACGCTGGCTTGAATATCGAACATGGCTTGATCCATCCTAGCTTTGAACCCATCAGCGAAATCAGTCATCGCTTGAGTTATGCACTCCCTGACACTTTCCATATTAAGCGTATTGGCATGCGCGGGACCACCTTGTTCCAATCTCTCCAACATCATTGCTTCCATCCCTGCAAACCTTTTATGCAACCCACCAGTCAAGCTCTTGCGCAGACGCTTAAGCAGTCCTATAAACCCATCATTGATAGCGGTATAGGTGCAGACGTTTTCAAGCATCCCAGCTATTGACTTCAATGAGTCCAGGACCATTTGGTCTAATGCATCAGGGACGCGTTGCGCAGAGGGGCCTGCGGAGGTACTTACCTTTGATATATTCTCCCCCTTAATGGCAGCAATCTCTACACACTGCGCATCAAGTTGCTCTTGGATAGCTGTCTGCGCAGTAATGAGCTGAGTCATTTGGGACTGCGCAGCAACCTGGTTGACTTGAATAGTATTGAGAGCCTGGAGAATTTGGCGTAGATCAGCGGAGGAAGATAGAGAGGAAGTAGATACTGTAGGAACGGAAAGAATTGCTTGAGCTGGAGGAGGAGAAACTTTGGGAGGAGAGTGCGTTGGAGAAGGTTGTTTGGGAGAGAGATGAATAGGATCAGCAGCAGGAGACCTATGCGTAGATGAGTGCGTGCTACTGCTATCTGTATCAGTTGTGCGCACATCTTCTTCCTTTTCTCCTTTAGGAGGATCAACAGCAGCTTGCTGCGCAGCATCATCGCCCTGCGCAGACTTGGTAACCTCATCCGCATCCTCATCTTCTAAGTCCAAATCATCATGAAGGACAGAGGTGCTAGGTTGAGTATTTCCAACCGGAATATTGAGGCGTTGGAAGGCACTTGATGATGGTTCAGGACAAGGAGGAGCCACAACTTTTGGCTGTCCTTTCGCAGTGCTGCGCACAACCTGTTTCTTGCACGGAGTTCGAGGAGGATCTTCCTTAGCATGTGCAGCAGCAGTGGCCTTGGCAGGCGTACCGGAGATGGGAAAAGTTTCATCCATCCAATCATCACTATCTCCTGTACCCTGAGCAGGAGGGGCTTCAGCAGCCTTTGGATCTTGCTCCCCCTACGCGGTATCATCCGCAGCAGTCTCATCCATTCGAGACTCGCTGTCTTCTTCAACCATAGCCGCCGCAGGAGGAAGTCTGGTAAATGCAGGCTTTTTCTTGGTTTTAGCAGGAGAGGGAGCAGGCGCAGGAGGATCTTTGCGCTTCTTTGAAGGTTTGGGAGCAGGGGGCGGTAAATCAGATCCAATTTTAATGCCAGCAGTTGATCTGATATTTGGGATTTCCTTCACCTTTTCTGGCGTAGGATCTGCAATACCTTTGCCTTTGCGCTTTGCCTGCGCAGCAGTAGTTTCAGGTTCAGTAGGCGCAGAGGCCTTGGAAGGATGCGCGGCAGTGTTCTTTGCCTTGGGTTGAGGGGCTTCAACATCATCATCACTATCCACCCAATCTTCCTTGTCTGGGCTGGTGTCCTTGTTCCAGATCTTGCGATAATCACTGCGACCAATTTCATTGCAAGGGAATAGGTCTTGGTGCAAGGGACTTTGAGATCAGGACGCTTCTGCACGAAGGTGCGCAGCTCAGAGACATTCATCAGAAAGTTGGATAATAGCCTACAATGAGTTCTGTACTTGGCTACTTTCTTGTCCATGCGCTTGTCATAGCTTTCCGATGCATCCCATAGCTCGTCAAAGAGAACAGAGGACCAGTCTAGAGCATCGCCATTATAAACAGCAGCGCAATAAGCCCACTGCTTGGAAATGAACTTGCCTTTATTTCCATTTTTGCAGTTTACGGAGTCGCCAATAATGGTGCAAAGGTGATACATCACCTCACCAAATTCCTTGCGATCATGAACGCTCCATTTCTTTACAAGAGAGGGTTCCCCAACCAGTTTCTGCGCAAGCTTGTTTTGTTTAGCTTCAGAATAGGCTTCTGGCGCATCATCAACATTAAATCCGCAAAGCTTTTTAAGTGACGCAGGAACAATGCGCACTGAATAATTCCGAACAACTGAGCGGATAGCATCAATCTTCTCTCGAGTCTGCTTGTGCGTCACTCTCTGCGTTCTCAAAGAACTCGTCTACAAGAGAGGGGACATAGAAGTCCTGAGACAGTGTAAAGAGAGGTAAGATACTGGAAGAATCCATAAGATGAACAATCCTGCGTCCGACAGCATCTTTGTGTAGCGCAGCAAGATCTAGTTCCTAGCCTTGTAGGAAGTAGAAAGAATTCTGCAATCCACGGAGTGTGCGCATGTTAAAATCATGCGCAGAGCTTTAAATAGCTCAATAGATTCTTAAAACAAATTAGCATTGATGTCATGCGCAAATGAAGTACTGCGCAGGGGTTGCGCAGAAGCATGGATCATGACCTATGATGAACCTTTTATCAAGCAAACACAAGATTATTAGTATTAACAAATCATATGGACAGGTTAGCTAAGTTCAAGCATACCCATTTCTCCTCTCAAGAATACAAATCTCTTTGCGTCAAGAGCCTTTGTAAGGATATCAGAAATTTGATTATCTGTGCCCACGTGCTCTAAATGAATGTTTCCTTTTTCCACGTGGTCCTTGAGAAAGTGATATTTGATGTCGATGTGCTTTGTTTTTGAATGCATGACATGATTGTTGGAGACAGCTATGGTGGACATATTATCGTAGAATATTGGGCAGTTTGCTTCATGAATTCCATAGTCGACTAATTGTTGCTTCATCCATAAGATTTGGCAGCAGTAGCTTCCAGCAGCAATGTATTCAGCTTCTGTAGTGGAGATGGACACAGCAGCTTGCTTCTTGCTTGCCCACACAACAAGTCGATTTCCAAGGAAATGACAAGTTCCACTTGTGCTCTTCCTGTCAATAGTGCATGCTGCGTAGTCTGCGTCTGAATAACCTAGCAAATCGAAATTCGAATCTTTGGTGTACCAAAGTCCAAGGTTAACAGTTCCAGAAAGATAACGAATAATGCGTTTAACAGCAGTTAAGTGCGCTTCTCTAGGGTCCGCTTGATAGCGCGCACAAACACAAACACTAAACATAATATCTGGCCTACTTGCAGTAAGATAAAGGAGAGAGCCAATCATACCTTGATATAAAGTTTGATCAACTTTCTTACCTTTCAAGTCTTTGTCAAGTTTGTTGCCTGTGGCCATTGGAGTGTCGTATGCTTTAGCATTCTCAAGTCCAAATTTCTTGATTAAGTCCCTTGTGTACTTGGCTTGATTTATGTAGATGCCATCATTCAATTGCTTGATTTGAAGCCCGAGGAAAAAGGTGATTTCTCCATCATGCTCATCTCAAACTTGCTTTTCATTTGCTTTTTCAAAGCGCTTACAAAGTGACTCATTAGTAGAACCAAATAAAATATTATCAACAGAGATTTGAACGAGTAAATAATGATCATTATACTTGGTAATAAAAAGAGTTGTATCGATTTTACCGCGCTTGAAGCTTTTCTCTAGTAGGAGTTTTGAAAGAGTATCGTACTATGCTCTTGGAGTTTGCTTAAGTTCATACAAAGCTCTCTTGCTTTGATACAGTGATGCTTCCATTCTCATCCATCTTGTTTCCGAACACCCATTGAAGCGCTAAATATTGGATGAGCTTTTATTGCACATCTTGCATAGCATCGATCCATCTTAAAACATGGAGCACTCTATCAATCTTCTTTGATCCGACATGAGAGATAAACGAATACTACACCGCAAAGTTTGATGCTCTCGATGTGCGAACCCCTACATATAAGTGATAGGAATACGAAGACCAATGGGTATTTCATTTGCTTCAGCACCAAAATCATCAAAGGTGATTTGCTGAAGTGGAGAAACATCATGCGCAGGAGGAGGTGTTTGCGCATCAGGAGTTATGACTTCAGGCGCAGCATTTGGAGTATGCGCATGAGATGGACTGATTCTGAATCTGCTTGATCTATATTCTGCGCAGGAATAGAGTTACTGCGTACCTGTCTAAAAAGCTCAGCAGAGGCATCAGAATCATTTGGAGCCAAATATGGCTCAAGGAGAGAATGTACGTCAAATGTAACATGTACAGATACTGTATATAGTAACTAGAGATTTATTCTATTATGATCATGAAAGGCGTATAGAATGATAGGCATACCCAACTATAATCCCTTCATCTGCTTTGGCGTCGAATTTTCCTTTAGCGTTTGCAGCCAAAGATCTTGAAGAAAGCAATGTTGGGCTCTCTTTCTCTCCATAGATCGTATGGAGTATTGATGTAGGCTTTGTTGATGAGGGATTTTTATTCTGAGTAAAACATGCACCGTTAGCAGCGTCTTTCCAGAAATGCATTAGAAGTACTGCTTCTATTATCATTGTCTATCCATCCTCAATCAACGAGAGATTCTTTCTACAACGCCATTTTGTTGCGGAACTCCAGCAGCAGAGAAATTGTGAAGAATACCATTTGTTGGTTCTTGTTGGTTCTCACAATATTGAGCGACATCGTTGTTCATAAATTCTGTTCCGTTGAAGTGTCGAACTTTATTGATGTCTTCTATGTTTGGAGATTTAGAGGGAGAGCAGCCAGGATATCATTGAGATACCACAAGTTGATCCAAAGCTTCGTGGTAGTGAGCGGTCCAAACATATGAGGTGAAGCAGATGTAAGCGTTTTGATATTGGAGCAATCTTGCTGGAGGAAAACTGCTTAGGCTGCTTACTAAGCTGGCATGGTGCTTATACCATTGCTAGCTGCATTCACTTAAGCTCATTGCTACAAAACAAGGATTAGTAATAGAAAATATAGCGGTAAGATTAATAATATAAAAATTGGTCTTACGAGTCCTTGTGAGCAAAGTTAGTCCAGAAACGCCATTCTTGATATAGCGGTGCGTTGAAGTGAAACGGCATTCCAGACCTTTATCGCATAATTGATATGGAGAGCAGGTTGCTTGAGACTGTCTTTTATGATTAGTTCAAATCCAATTATGTGCCCCTTGTTGTTGTCACCATATATTACTGAGCGATCTCTTCCTTCATGCACATCTTTTAAGAGTGTTGACATCTCCAGTAGTGTCTAGAATCCACTATCGATATCAACTGAGCTTGAGAGGGCGCAGTGAAGTAGATCTTTTCTGCTTGTTGAAACATTGACTTGCGCTCTACAGCAGAGTTATCATTTAAGATCAGCAGGCACTTTAAGAGATTCCTTGCGCGGCTGCGGGGTTGGTGATGACGCAGCTTCTGTCAGGTTAGCTCTGGCAGATAGGTGATTGTCATTCTGTCTGCTTGGTGAAGGTGTCCCGTTTCCACTAGAGTGAAGGGATCTTTCTTTGATTGTCCTTGGCACATGCTCAGGTTCCATTTCAGAAATAACTTTTGAATCATTGTCAGCATTTGCCACTAAGCAGAGCAGTTCATCCTCAGAGTCAGCATCGTTGTCTTCAGTGTCAGTCTCCAAGTCCTTCTCTTCTTTTCTGCGCAGTTCTCTTCAGCAGCCATTCCGCACTGCTTAGATGCTTTGTGCGCAGGATTCCTTTTCCTCGTACTCAAATTTTGAAGTAGGCATTTTGAAACGAAATGTCCTGGCTTTCTGCAGTTGTAGCAGACCAAGTCATCTTTCTTTGAGTCTCTATGAGAGAGAATACGAATCTTTGCTTGAGGATCCACCAGGTTTGGAGAACTTTCTGAATTTGATCTGAGGTTTGAGCAGGCGCAGGAATATGTGAAAAGTTAGCCATTGCCCTAGATTTTTAAGCCATCTTGAATCGGCACCCAAGCTGTTAAGCTTGAAAAACAAAACAAGTTTTATGAAGGTGTTTGTTCTGATACCACTTGTTGGTCCCAAAGGGGCAACAAGGGTGTGAAAATCGCTAGAGGGGGGGGGGTGAATAGCGTTTTAAAATTCTTTTCAAACCCTTTTCCAATTCAATGGCATATGCGCACAACTCTTATTTTGGCTAAGTATAGCGCGCAGCAAGAGTGTGAAATGCACAGCGGAAATTTAAAGCAGCTCTGCGCAGGGTATACTGCGCAGAGATAAAAACGCACTCGCTAAGTATGAGGCTAAAGAGTGGCGCAAAAAGGATTCTAAGGCAAATGAGCAATAACAATTACAGCATCAAAGTGTAGTGTTCTGTAAGATCAAACAAAGCAGTTCATAAATAGTTAAGCAGGAAATATGCAGTAAGTATAATGAACACGCTATTTGGAGAGGTTCGATCGATGAAAGATCTACATCCTCTACCAAGATGGTTAGTCTTGGATTTCTAATGTAGATCTTATTATATGAGAGAGTATTACAAATTACAACATTTGAACTCAATACTAACTCAAGATCTATTATCTATGAAGGACAAATCCTAGACTAAACCGGTGTATCTCAAGAAGTTAGATCAAAATGATCAAAGCTTCAAGAGGTGTGTGTGTGTGTGACAGAAATTCTGGGCTCTATGAAAATGAAAGATGAAGAGCACCGAGAATTCTGGTGATATAGGGCTTTGAGATATGAGCAGGAGTTTGAAGGTTTGAAGATCTTGAAGGCTGTTCTAAAGAATCTGGAAATACTAAGCAGCAGTCTTCAGATCTTCAAGGTTTCTCAATGAAGCATGAAACTCGAGCTCTGAAGCATAGTAGGCAACAAGAGGGGCTTGATAAAATTGGCCGATGAATGGGCAGCTTGGAAATAAAGATGAGCAGGCTATTTATAGCTGAGAGCTTGAATATAGCCGTTGGAGCTCTGAGCAAGGACAATGAGCTGGCACAAAGTGATTGGCGCGCAGGTGTCTTTTATAGCCGTTGGGGCTCTGATCAAAGATAATGACCTGGCACAATATGATTGGTGCGCAGGTATATAGAGCCGTTGGAACTCTGATAAAGATGATGACCTGGCACAATATGATTGGTGCGCATGTGATTTAGAGCCGTTGGAGACTGAGCATGAAGACCAAATTCAAAAGCTTCTTCTAGAAGGTTGACAGCTGTCTTCAATTGAGATATTTCTTTTAAGCGTGTCTCCACCAATGGTTTTGCTGAGTGTGAAGGATGCTGCGCATGGGAAGCATGCGCACCATGCTTGGTCACTAAAAGATCTCTTCAGAGTTTAGGAAATAAGATCTTGAAAACTGAGCAGGGTTAGAAGTTTACGCAAGATATCTATGCGCAGTGGCGACCTGCGCAGAGAACATCCTGCGCAGTAAAATGAATCCTGCTTGGGAAATCTTCGATATTTTAAAGCTTCAAGTCCTATAATCTGAGCCTATACTATAAACAGGACTTGGCTAAAAATTGAAGTTATAAACTTCTTTACATGAGGTCCTAAAGTCCATAAAAATATTCATAGGTGATGGTATCAATCAATTCTAACAAATGTAGGAGGGTTAAGTGATAAGCATACCGAACAATCTCCCCCTAAATGATTGATGCCATTACCTACTATAGCAAAGGCAATTCATTGTACTTGATAATAACATGTCCATTAACATGTGAATGGTAAATCATGCCTCAAGTCAATGCACACACTAGCCAGTGCTATAGATTTCTAATCTATCCAATATGTTGGGATGAAGTCGGGGAAGCAAAGCTTTTGGGACCCGAAATGGTTCAACAATCTGTGGAAAGTGTGAAATTGATTCGAAATAGATTGAGGACAGCTCAAAATCGTCAAAAGAGTTATGCTGATAATAGAAGAAGGGATCTTGAATTCCAAGTGGGTGATTTTGTGTTCTTAAAGGTATCGCCTCAGAAAGGTGTGAAACGATTTGGGAAGAAAGGAAAGTTGACTCCTCGGTATATCAGACCATTTGAAATCCTTGAGAGGATTGGGAAACTAGCTTATAGACTGGCACTACCGCCATCATTATCCGGGGTACATAATGTATTTCATGTCTCTATACTTCGTAAGTATATAGCGGATGAATCACATGTACTTGAGTATGAGCCAATGGAATTTCAACCTGATTTGTCCTACGAGGAATTACTAGTGGAAATTATTGATTGGAAGGAACAAGTCTTGCGTACCAAGCGGATTCCACTAGTGAAAGTGTTATGGAGGAATCATGAGATTGAAGAGGCTACTTGGGAAACCGAGCGAGAAATGCGAGAAAAATACCCGAGTCTATTTGATAACTTCGGTAAGTAATTTGATCATTTAGATAAATAAAATTCGCGGACGAATTTTCTTTTAAGGTGGGGAGGATGTAACGCCTCACCCAATTTTATTTTCATATTTTTGCAATTTACATAATTATAATTTATTTTGTGATTTATGTGGTATTTAATTGAAGTGTTAAATGATAAAAGTGTGCATTTTATGTGCTAGGTAAAATTTTTTGGACTTGTATATATTATTTGAGCATATGTGGTAGTCAATGTGTTAGTAGTTAAAAGGAATAAATGAGTTAGTTGAAACTTTAGGGTTCAAAGTGTAACTTTAAAGTTCAGGGGCTTAGTTGCTCAAAATGAAAATAGAGGGTCCTAAGTGAAAAGTAGAAAATATCCTAATGTTCTTATCTTTCCCTTTCTCTGCGTAGAACACATTTACACACACACACACACACTACTTTCTACTCCCTCTGGTTTATGAAGAACAGTAAGGTTGGATTTCATCCTATTTTAATTTCTATCTTTTTATTTACTTCTCCGTTTTAAAAACTAATTATATAAAAATGATCAGGGCATTGAATAGATCATTTCTACCGGTTCAAATCTAGTTTTCTCGATACTTTTCCGGGATAGGTAAGTTACTAATTCCCCTTTTTAAATGTTAAAATGGTTATAAAAATGTTCTATGTATCAATTGTTGCAAAGTTAGTGAAGTATGTCAATTTTTGGAAAAATTGTTGTTGTTGGTTTAGGATTGAGTATAAAGAAATGTTAAAGTTGGGTTGGTACTGAATTTGTAGCCTTGTAATGGTTACAAACGTTTATTATAGTAGGTGTTGTACTTTTAGGACGGTGAAACGAATGGAGTATGAAATTCCCAGTTTTTGGGCCTGTCGAGTAAGTGGGCGACCGCCCAAAATGGGCAGGCGACCGCACAATCTTCTGAAAGGTTTTGTTCTTGATTTTCTTTTAAGTGGGCGACCGCACACCCCTCCTTAGGCGGCACATACTCCCCTGTGAATGAATAATAGTTCCAAATGGGTGAATGAAAGTGGTGATCTTTGTTAGCCTTAGAGGATGGTCTAGGGTAATTGTAGGAGTGGTTTGGGAAGGTTGTTATGAGTGTCAAGTCTAATGTATATGGGCTTAAATGGTGAATGATGAGCATCAATTGTGCTACAAGTTGAATTGACGAGAATATGCAATTATACTTACATGATTTATGAGGTTAATGGACTAGTCCCCTACTTTGGGCCTAGTGCTAGTTTTGTTATATCAAGTAAATATTACTTGTGTACTTACATGTGTGTCCAGCTGGTTTGTTGTTTCGGGGGTGTATAGGTTCACGTTTATTATGAGTGCTAGGGCTGAATAATAACCGTGAATCTATGCATCTGTGACCGTTTGCTCCTACTCTTGATCACGGTAGGGGTCTAGCTTCCTCGATTATTGGAGCATTATGCACAATGATTGAATAGCTCTTTTTTGTTCTTGGGTTGAGATACTGGGTAACGGGTCTCCATTGATATTATGAAGCTACGTTCATTATGAAGGCCTACATCAACGGTATCATCAGTTGAAAGTTTTGGTTATGAATGGGTATGGAGTAATAAGGAGAAAAGAAATATCCTTTGTAATGTGTACTTAGTTATACGTGTTGCATATTGGGTAGGATTAGCTACTCATATAACTTGCTATTTGATGCATTGCTATATGTGATCCTTCTATGCTTCATTATCATATGTATGCATATCATGTAGCTATAGTAGTAACTTACTGAGATTTTATCTCACCCCGTTTCTTGTTTCTTTGTTTTCCTTAGATTCCAAGAAGGCTAGTGATAGCAAGAGGTGAGGAACGTTGTAGCAAGTTCTTTTCGGGGGAAACCACTTTTGGGTAGGTTAAATGTTAATCTTTAGTTGTGAGGACGACGGTTAAATCTGAGTGAGTTGAACTCGGATTTTTTGGGGTACAGTTGTGTATATGTATATATTATGTTATTATCTTTTGTTTGCCGGCTTCTGTGCCGAGCAGTTAAAAGTTAAGATTAGTTAGTGGGAATGTAAAGTTAAAGGGTGGTGAAGTGTTTGAACCATCTCAAGTAACGTATTTCCTTGATTATTAGGGGAGTATAGTTGTATTAGTTTTGGTTTATGTCCAAATATTAGTAGTAGGGACGTGTCGAATTCTATGGTTCATATCAAACCTAAGATTTTGGGGCGTTACATTATCTATCCCAAATGTATTGATAATACAAATGACATTGATCTAATCAATTCATTTGAGCATGGCCATGCATTTCATCAATACCATTCATCGAGTGGCCAAAGCTTGACATCTCTCTTGACGAGGAACAAATCCCTTCTTGGCTTATTACTCTTCCCTACATAATTCCGATTGTGCCAATCATATTCTTTATAGCTACCCGGTTAAGGGTAACGTTTGAATATGTCAAACGTAATGTTCATCATATGGAAGACCGTAATAACCTCAGGTCTAAAGTTCAAGTGATATAACTATATGAGATTTAATTATGATATTTTAACCATGACATAAATCTCATAGTCCAGTATTTGTTCTCCAACAAATACCTATAAGACTAATTGTATCGCATACACATAATCATCATATGACTATCTATTAAACTTATACTAGTAATTAATCATAATTACTAGGGACGGAGATTATTATAATAAACATGCAAAAGATACAATAATCAAACATTAAATATCTTTATTAAAGTATAAAGCAAATGACAACATTAATCGTTCAAATAACGTGCCTAGGGTATACACACCAGCAATCTCCCACTTGCACTAGGCCTAATTAATGTATCGAATACCCATAGACCTAATATAACCATCATGCTTCGCTTGCGGAAGACCCTTTGTCAATGGGTCAGCAATGTTATCTTCAGTTGGTACTCTGCATATATTCACGTCTCCTCTATCAACGATTTCTCGAATAATATGAAAACGCCTAAGTATGTGTTTGGATTTCTGATGCGATCTAGGTTCCTTTGCTTAAGCAATAGCGCAATTATTATCATAATAAAGGTATATTGGATTAGCAATGCTAGGAACCACCTCTAGTTCACCTATGAACTTCTTAATCCAAACAGCCTCTTTAGCAGCATTGGATGCAACTATATACTCAGCTTCAGTTGTAGAATCAGCTACGGTACTCTGCTTAGAACTCTTCCAGCTTACAGCACCACCATTAATCATAAACACAAATCCAGATTGCGATCTAGAATCATCCTTGTCGGTTTGCAAGCTTGCATCCTGTAACCATTTACAACGAGATCATCTTCAATACCTCCATATATCAAGAACGAGCCTTTAGTCCTTCGCAAGTACTTAAGAATCATCTTGACAGCAATCCAGTGACTCTCACCAGGATCCGATTGGTATATACTCGACATGCTCAAAGCATAAGAGACATCAGATCTAGTACATATCATGGCATATATGATGGATCCAATTGCAGAAGCATATGGGATTCCATTCATTCTCTCACGCTCATAAGTGGTCTTAGGACATTGATTCTTGCTAAGAGTTATGCCATGTGCTACTGGTAAATTTCTTCTCTTAGAATTTTCCATGCAGAATCTCTTAAGAACTTTGTCAATATATGTACTTTGACTTAAACCAATCAACTTCTTAGATCTATCACGATAGATCTTTATGCCAAGGATGTAAGCGGCTTCTCCCATATCTTTCATTGAAAATCACTTTCCTAACCAAGTCTTTACAGATTGAAGTGCAGGAATGTTGTTTCCAATGAGCAGTATGTCATCAACATATAACACTAGAAATAATACTACTCTCCCACAAATTTTCTTGTATACACAAGGTTCATCTTCGCTCTTGATGAAACCAAACTCTTTAACCAACTCATCAAATCGAAGATTCCAACTCCTAGAGGCTTACCTTAATCCATATATGGATCTTTGTAACTTGCATACTTTATTAGAATTTTCTGGATTTACAAAACCTTCAGGTTGTGTCATATACACATCCTCAAGTAAGTTCCCGTTAAGGAACGTTGTTTTGACATCCATTTTCCATATCTCATAGTCATAATATGCGGCTATGGAAATTAAAATTCTTATAGACTTGATCATTGCTACGGGTGAAAAGGTTTCATCATAGTCAATACCATGAATCTGCCTATAGCCTTTCGCTACAAGTCTAGCTTTATAAGTATGCACCTTTCCATCCATGTCAATTTTCCTTTTGAAACCCCATTTTCATCCTATGGTTTTTACACCTTCGGGTGAATCTATCAAGTTCCAAACTTGATTATCATACATGGACTTGATTTCAGATTCAT
Source organism: Campanula takesimana (assembly GCA_026119855.1). Lineage (NCBI taxonomy): Eukaryota > Viridiplantae > Streptophyta > Magnoliopsida > Asterales > Campanulaceae > Campanula > Campanula takesimana. The sequence continues at coordinate 1,016,889 of JAOWBW010000245.1, read as the reverse complement.
TGGCTCTAAGCCATTTATCTGAATCAGGAGCGGTCATCACTTCTTGGTAGGAAGTAGGTTCATCATCATCAATGACTTCTACTTCGTTGCTATCCGTCATGAGAAATCCATATCTCTCAGGTTCGGATCGCACCCTAACAGTTCTGTGAGGAACATGTGAAACTTTTTCAGATCCAACTATCGGTTCATTGTTATTTTTGGGTTCTCGAACCTCTTCGAGATTAATTTTACTCCCACTAATTCTTTTGGAAAGAAACTCTTTCTCTAGAAAAGCACCATCTTGAGCAACAAACACTTTGTTGTCCGTGCGGTTGTAAAAGTAGTATCCTTTAGTTTCCTTAGGATATCCCACGAAAATACATTTATCAGACTTGTGTGCGAGTTTGTCAGAGACAAGTCTCTTGACATACGCCTCACATCCCCAAATCTTCATAAAAGAAAGACTAGGTTTCTTTCCAGTCCATATCTCATATGGAGTCTTTTGAACTGATTTAGTTGGAACTCTATTTAGTGTCAGTGCAGCAGTTTCTAATGCATGTCCCCAAAAGGATAAAGGGAGATCAACTTGACTCATCATTGAGCGTACCATATCTAATAAAGTCCTATTTCTCCGCTCGGACACACCATTCTATTGTGGTGTTCCAGGTGGAGTTAGTTGCGAAACCATTCCACAATCTTTAAGATGATTGTCAAATTCTTGGCTTAAATATTCACCACCATGATCTGATCGAAGTGATTTAATAGTTTTGGTTTAAATATTCACCACCACTGTTGGGTTTCGTGCAATCATGTGCAGCGAAAGACAATACATGAAGAAAACCAAAGCCTAGATCCTCTACGATCAATAATTCATAATATGTAAGATGAAAGAAACTAACCCTTGTAGATCGAAATATGAAACCTTGGATTTAGATGCTAAGAAGACCACCCTCTACCTGTGATCCACACGTCGAGCGAATTCAAGAACTCTTCTTGACTTGATTGCTAGGTCCTTCGGATTGAAAAACTTGATGAAGAACGATTCTTCGATTGCTCCCTTTGATTATTATGGTTTGATTATTGAGAATAATCAAACCTAATAACCCTAGTATAATATGTGTAATTTCTCTGTCTAAGAAAGAACTTGTGATTTCACAAATCAATGCTATGGGACTGAATTCCGGTTGTACATATTATATACTAGAGGTCTCCAAGATCCTTTAGGGTTTAGGAGCTCTTGTCCAACAAGAAAAATCCTAAAATAAACTGCAGTGCGGCGCACCAGCCATACGGCTCCAAGACAGCCGTACGGCTCTCTAGGAGCCGTACGGCTCCTAGTCCGTACTGCCTTGTTTTTCGCTTATTTTAATTATTCTCTTTATGTGTGTGACCCAATAGGATTATACTATCTTGGCAACGAGTCCGAACTATTCAGAACCCGTAAGTCATAAGAGGACTCTAGCAAGCCATTATGACTACCCAATTAGTATAACTTTGAAATCCCAAAGTTTCCTAAAAAGAACATAACACAATCTCTTTGTTACACGATGTCTATTGAACGTAAGCCATGGTCAATGGTCAACTTACTTTGTTCAATGCTTTCTCGATCTCGAATGTATTGATAATACAAATGACATTGATCCAATCAATTAATTTGAGCATGGCCATGCATTTCATCAATACCATTCATCGAGTGGCCAAAGCTTGTCATCTTTCTTGACGAGGAACAAATACCTTTTTGGCTTATTACTCTTCCCTACATGATTCCGATTATGCCAATCATATTCTCTATAGCTACCCGGTTAAGGGTAACGTTTGAATATGTCAAACTTAATGTTCCTCATGTGGAAGGCCGTAATAACCTCAGGTCTAAAGATTCAAGTGATATAACTATATGAGATTTAATTATGACATTTTGACAATGACATAAATCTCATAGGGGTCAGTCCAGTATTTGTTCTCCAACAAATACCCATAAGTCTAATTGCATCGTATACACATAATCATCATATGACTATCTATTAAACTTATACTAGTAATTAATCATAATTACTAGGGACGGAGATTATTATAATAAAAATGCATAAGATACAATAATAAAACATTCAATATATTTATTAAAGCATAAAGCAAATGACAACATTAATCGTTCAAATAACGTGCCTAGGGCATACACACCAACAGAAAAAACTTTTGTAAACGGATCCGCAAGCATGGAATTTGTTCCAATAAGTTGTATTTCTATTTGTTCATTTTGTACTCTTTCTCTTACAACAAGAAACTTAAAATCTATATGCTTAGACTTGGATGAACTCTTGTTGTTGTTAGATTACAAGACCACTGCCCAACTGTCACAATATATCTTAAGTGGTCTTTCGACATATTGACAATTCGCAGTCCCTCAATAAAATTACGTAGCCATATACTTTGATCGGATACCTTGAAGCAAGCAAAAAACTAAGCTTCCATGGTATAGGAAGTTACGAGTGTCTGCTTGGCACTCCTCTAAAAAACTGCTCCACCGACTAATGTGAAGACATAACCAAACGTTGATATTCGACTGTCTTAGCATCCAACAACATCAGAATCGGAATACCCAACGATCTCAAGATGATTCGATGTTGAATATGTAAGCATGTAGTCCTTAGTGTTTTGTAGGTACCTCATCACTCTTTTGGCTGCAACCTAATGTTCTCTCCCCGGATTGCTTTGGTATCGACCAAGCCTCCCAAAAATAAATGCAATGTCTGGACGAGTACAGACTTGTGCATAAATTAAGCTTCCTACTGCTGATGCATAAAGGATATTTTCCATAAACTTGGATTCTATATTATTTTTGGTAGGGCTATTAAATGAACCGAGCCCGTTTGAGCTCGGCTCGTTAAAGCTTGGTTCGAATGGGATCAAAGTGATATTCGAGATCGAGCTCGAACCGAGTTTTCGAGCTCAAATTTTTATCGAACCGGATCATGTTCGGCTCGTTTGTTCGACGAGCTTTGTTCGAGCTCGTTTGTGTTCGGCTCGTTAGATCTCGGCTCGTGTTCGGCTCGTTAGAGCTCGACTCGTGTTCGGATCGTTAGAGCTTGACTCGTGTTCAGCTTGTTTAATTCACGAGTAACTCGAGCTCGGGCTCAGCTCGATAAGCTCGTTAACACGGGTTATTTTGTTTGCGTTTGACTCGAGCTCGGCTCGGCTCGTTAAGCTCGAGCTCGACTAAACAATCATCATTATTACTTTTGTAATGAATACATATACATTATATGTATATACAACATTATACAAGGAATAAATCATAACTAAAATATTTTTATCTTCAAAATGAATCAAACAACATTAATTGTACAACAACTAAAATTAATTTAATTTTTATACATTCATATAATGATCATATAGCGACTATACACATACAATAATACAATATAGATTGTTTTTTTTTTTTTGGTATAATATAGATTGTACAACAACTAAAATTAATTTATTCTATTCACATTCATTATGAAAACGTAGAGATATATACACAATAGTCGGGTTTTTTTTCAAAACTAATTTATTATTTTCAAATGTACACATATTTGTCTTATATTATTTTTCTCATTGAAATAAAAAATAAAATTAACATCTATTATTGTAGTTATATATGCAAGTATATTTAATTATTCAAATATAGAATGGACAAAGTATTTATCATTTACACACACACACACACATATATATTTTACATATAAATGCGTTTGCATGTAGAAAAATATTTATTAAATATATATATATATATATATATATATATATATTATTTATGTATATGGTATAGTGGATATTATATATACATACATGTAACACATATTTATATACATAAATATATGTATGTATGATATGTGTGTGTCTATATGGAATATTGGATGTTATATATATACATACATACATATAGCACATATTTATATACATTATTATATACTCCCTCTATCCTGCCCGATTTAGGATATTTTGCCATTTTTAGTGTCATACTAGACGCAGTACGGCCAAAAAATGAAAAGATAATATTACTTTTGTTCTTATAACCTCCTCCATTCATTCTAGTTCCTCTTAAGTCGGGCGGGACGAAGCCGTATATGTGTGTGTATGTATGATGTATGTATGTATTATATGTATATATATACATACATGTAACATATACTATATTATACACCTAGCGTAGCGTACGTTTTACTAAATACAGTTGACTAAGTATAATAGCGTCATTTAAATGCTATATACTAACCAGAAAGTTTGTCTGACTTTGACTTTCATGGTCAACTCCATAAACGTTGATCACAATATGAAAACCTACCTATCCCTATGCATTTCCAAAATTGTTATGAATTCACCGTTAGAATACGGTCGGCCTCAACTTTTAAATATAATTGTTAAAACAAATAGTTAACTATTAATAGTTAAATATAATAGTTAGCTATTTATAGTGAAATATAATAGTTAACTATAATTATTAACTACCATAGTAACTATTTGTTCTTAAAAAAAAATTACCATAGTAACTATAATAGTTAATATAATAGTTAACTATAATTGTAACTACCCTTCAAAAAAAAAACTATAATAGTAACTATTATAGTTAATTATTATAGTAACTATTACTATTATAAGTATAAGTTAACTATAATAGTAACTATTATAGCTAACTATTATAGTAACTATTACTATTATAAGTAATAGTTAACTATTATAGTAACTATTACTATTATAATTATTATTTATTATAATAGTTTAAGTAAATTATTAATTTACATAATTTATTAATGATTTAACAACCATTTTTAAATTTTTATGAGAATTAATAATTTAGTGTAAAATATTAGTTAAAGTTTAAGTAAATTTGATAAGTAAATAAAAATTTGGGACAGAAGGAGTATATTACAACCTGATGGTATATATACGATTCAATTAATCGTTTGTAATATGAGATGTTAAATGAAGAAGAGCTTTTCAAAAAAAAGAAAAAAAAAGTAAACATGAGGTTATATTTGTAAATTAGACACATATTTTGAGATTAAAAAAAGAGAAAAAAGAGGAAAAAAATAGAGTTTTTGTTCAAAATGCAGAGAACTTATCAGAGCTCGGTAAGGCTCGAACTCGAGCTCGTTTGATTTCATAATTTTCAGATAAATGTTTATGCTCGAGCTCGAGTTCGGCTCGTAAAGACTCGAGTTCGAACAGCTCGTGAAAAGCTCGCGAGCATAAGGCTCGAACTCGATAAGGCTCGAACTCGAGCTCGTTTGATTTCATAATTTTTAGAAAAATGTTTAAACTCGAGCTCGGCTCGTAAAGACTTGAGTTCGAACAAATCGTGAAAAGCTCAGCTCAAACCTCGATTCGATTCGAGCTTGAACAAGGAAAATGGGTTCGAGCTCGAGCTCGATAATTCGTAAACGAGCAGCTATTCCTATTCTGAATTCGGATGCTAACCTCGAGCCCAAAACTCCAAAGCTCGGCTCGGCTCGTTTACAGCCCTAATTTTTGGGAAATTGTTTGAGGCTAAACTTGTCTCCCTTAAAAACAGGGACATCGTTTACGGTACACACAATCTTCAGCAAAATTCATTTCAAAACCAAATGAATAAATAACTTGATTGAATTTTAAGTACCATTGACGAGAAGCTTGCTTGAGACCATAAATGGATTTCTTAAGTTTACAAACTAATTGATTAGTTTGATCTAAATCAGTCACCATTTCTTGTTTCTTCATGTAGATAGTTTCCTCAATGTCTCTATTGAGAAAAGCTGTCTTTACATCCATTTGATGAAGCTCAAGATCATAATGTGCTACAAGTGCCATAATGATCCTAAAAGATTTTTTTAGATGATACTAGAGAGAATGTTTATTTGTAATCGATGCCTTCCTTTTGAGTAAATCCCTTACCAACAATACGAGCCTTATATCTTTCAACATTACCTTGTGAATTCCTTTTGATCTTAAAGACCCATTTACACCCAATAGTTTTCACATTTTTAGGTAATGGAACAATATCCCAAACGTAATTGTCTTTCATGGATTTTAACTCTTCATTTTTTTCACTGTTCCATTTATGAGAATTAGGACTATTAATGGCTTCATGGAAGGTGAGTGGCTCATCTCCTACTAAGTCTAAATGTCTCTCATTCTCGGCAAGATATACATCATAATCATTTAGAATTGCACTCCTTCTTACTCTATTGTATCTCTTTAAGGGCATTGGTTCTTCTTGAATTTGATCCTCATTATCAACATTTTCATGTTGTTCAATATTTATAGGGGATTCATCATTGTTTTGAATTGTATGTTCCTGTTCAGGTATAAATACTTAATTTTCAACAGGAACTATGGGAAGAGGTATAGAAATAGATTCCTCTTCTTTTCTAAATTCAAAACCATTCTTAATTTCTCCTATAAATTCAACATCGTCAAAGAACCTAGCATTTACCGTTTCAAAAAAGGTTCTAGATTTAGAGTCATAAAATTTATATCCCCTTGATCTCTCAGCATATCCACAAAATAGCTACTAACGGTCTTAACTTCCATTTTACCTTCATTACGCCTATAAGGCCTAGCTTCTACTGGACAACCCCATACATGAAAATGATCTAGGGACGGTTTCTTATTCGTCCATAATTTCATAAGGAGTTTACTGGTAGCTTTTGAGGGATCTCTATTGAGAATGTAAGTATCGGTTTTTAATGCATCGTCCCATAATGAGTGTGGTAAGGAAGTATAAGATATCATACTTCTTACTATATCCTTAAGGGTTCTATTACGTCTCTCAGCCACACTATTTATGCTAGGTTTGCCCGACATGGTGTAGTGAGAGACAATCCCACATTCTTCAAGATAGCGAGCAAAAGGACACGGACGTTGTTCACCCGAACCGTCATTCCGACCGTAGTATTCACCACCACGATCGGACCTTAACGTTCTTAATAGTCTTTCCAAGTTGATTTTCAACTTCAGCTTTATAAGACTTGAAAACATCCAATGATTGAGACTTCTCATGAAGCAAATAAATGTATCCTAACGAGAGTAATCGTCTATGAACGTGATGAAATATTGTTGACCATTCCATGAAGGGGTAGTGAATGGTCCGCAAATATCCATATGAATTGGTTCGAAGATGCTTGATGCTCTCAATGATCCTTTTTCTTTAGTGTTTGTAAATTTTCCTTTAAGGCATTCAATGCAAAAGTTTTTATCCGGAGTGTCAAGTTTGTTTAAGACTCCTTCTGACACAAGCTTATCAATTCTCCTTTTGGAGATATGACCCGTTACGCCTATGCCATAGAGTATAAGAATCTTCACTTACCAACTTTCGCTTAGTACCTTTGGTTTCATTAACATGAGACTCATTCATTTTTCTAATTGTGTCAAGCAAATAAAGATTATCATTTCTTGACAAAGTACTAGTACCGATAATTTTGGAATTAAAATAAAGATCACATTTATGATTACTAAATGAATAGGAATATCCTTCCTTCTCTAAAACTGTGATTGATATTAAATTCCATCTAAAGGACGGTACAATAAATGTATTAATAACCAGTACTTAACAACAACCTAAAAGTCCCTAGGCCTATTACTTCAACCGGATTCCCAACTCCCCTATAGATGTATCTTTCATCTTTACTAGGTCTTCGATAATTCAGACAACCCTACATAGACATACTAATGTGAGTTGTTGCACCAGAATCCAACCACCATGTATATGTAGTAATTTAATCCAAATTAGCCTAAGTACAAACAAGACCAAATGACATACATTTCTTAGCACGTCAAGCGTGATATTTAAGGCAGTCGCTCTTCATGTGAGTAATGTCCTTGCAAAAGAAGAACTTCTTAACCTTTTGATCATCAGAATATCCCTTATGCTTCTTATTTGCAACCGCAACCTCAATTTCCTTCCCTCTTCTCTTTTCCCCATGAGAAGAGGTAGATGCTAAGTGGGCACTTTCTGGCTTAATATGCTTCATCGTATCCTCTTTTTGTGTCAAATGTGAAATGAGTTCATTAAAATTCCACTTGTCCTTTTGACAATTCTAGGTCACTTCAAAATAACCAGATTGAGGAGGAAGAGAGATCAAAACCAAATGCACGAGTAAATCTTCCGAAATCTCTAACTTAAATGCTTTTAGTTTTGTTGAGAGATGAAGCATTTCCAAAATGTACTCCCTTAAATTTCCGCTGCCCTTGTATCTCATGGAAACAAACTTCCTCAAGGAAGCACTTGTCTATGATTTCTCACTTTTAGCAAACGTTCTTCAAGGGTATCGAGAAAACCCTTAGCATTAACTTCCTTAGAGACATTGTTCAAGAATGTCTACAGAACGACATTTTTCATGATCAATAGGCTCACGCGGTTGGAAAGCTTCTACTTCTCAACACCTGAGCGCTTTTCTTGAGTACTTTTATCGGTGAGAGGAGCGGGACTTGTTTCCATTAATGCGAGATCAATGTCCATACAACCCAAGATCATTGTTATTTTATTTTTCCAAGTTTTAAAATTTGTCCGATTAAGCATTGGTACACTACTCATAGAAGCAGTTATGGACGAAGCATTAGTAAATCTGTTGGAAACACGAATAAAGAATGAAATACAAAACATGTATAAGTAACTACATAAAGTGATTAAATATATCAATGAATCCCATCTATAAAATAATTAACATGACATAAAACTAATCTTTGGATTGCGAGTTGACTCATAATTGATTATCTTAAGGTAACACATAAATTAAGCAATGTTTTAATCAAGCACTTAACCTTCGTTTGGGCCAATTTAAGTACTCAATAAAGCAACCTAATGCTTATTTTATTTGTTATCAAATAAATGCATCTCTTTGGAAAATTCAAGTTAACCATATATTAATATATACATTTAACACTTTAACAATTTTGGAATTAAATAACATAAATCACTTTGGTGACAATATTATTTAAAAATTTATAAAATTGTTTAAGCATATAATTAATCACAAATTTAGGGCTTGAAAAATGTATGTTTTTGCCCAAAAGGAAGTAAAGAATGTGCAAATTTCTGAAAAATATTAAGTTTGTGAACAGTGTCTGCACGGCCGAGCATAGGGTATGACTCGGCCGTGCTATAACTTTTTACAGAAGCATTGATTTTCAATGCATTAGTGCACGGTCGAGTCAATGGTGATGCTCGATCGTGCATTACTTCTCGACCGAACATAGGTCATGACTCGGCCGTGCTCTAATTTTTTACAAAGGCACCGATTCTGAGAACAGTAGTGCTCGGCCGAGTCAAAGGAGGTGCTCGGCCGAGCAATGCATTCCCAGAAGCACCAATTCTAAACATGAAGGTGCACGGCCGAGCAGGTCCCTTGACTCGCACTTATGAATTTTTGACACAATGTATGACAAAGCAAGTAGATCCACACAGTCTATGCTACAATACATAGCTATGTTTAAAGGGGTTATCTTGCATAAATTAAGTTGGTCAATCAAGTAGATCCGCACACTCCACGCATTAAAAAACGCACAGCTATGCCAATAGGATAATCTTGCATAAACCATTAATGTTTCATTTGAGCAAAACCTTCCGTTCATTCCAGAATTTTTAACAAGATGATGATTACTAACACTCTATTAACTAATTAGAGTGTTTAAACAACATCAAAACATAATGATTCAGCATAATCACGAATCAAAATAAAGCGTTTTAAGCTTTCAAAAAAATAAAATAAAATCAAACTTAATCCAGATTTTGAGCCATGCTCTGATACCAATTGTTGGAACACAATTATTCCACTAATGCCAAAACACTTAAATCTAAAAGAAGTTGATGAACAAATTATAACCCTTGCAAGCGCACAAGATTACTGTAGTAGTATATGCAAAAGCAGGGTGTCGAATCCACAGAGACTTGTAGAAGATAGCAATTTAACTAATAGTAAAATAACATAAAATAAAAGATTGGTTTTGATGATTTAATCTAACTAAAAAGTAAATAAACTAATTACTTAAACAAAGATAAATAAATGGATATGAATATGGAAAGGATTCACAAGTATCTCCTACTTATGCTTATGTGATTAAAGTTGCCAATTATTATGGTGCCACAAATCATAAAAGAATCAATCTCCAAACAAGGGTTCGTTCACTAAAGTAAGATTTGGGATGGTCCGGTCGCCGGATTGCAATCCTATTATTTCTTTTATATTATACTTTCCGCTAGGTCTATACAATATGCAAGAAATTCATGAAGATCTCAAGAACATATGAACCTAGAACCTTTTGACTTCCGCTAGGTCCTCAATTGAATCTAATCATCAAAATAGTGGTCAACGTATAATCACCCACGCTAGTGCAGTAATATATACCCAATAACTCTAAACCCAATTTATATCTTAACATATAATTGAAACTAAAGAATTAATAATGATGAATATTTTAATGAACAAGAATTAAGATTGAATGGAAGAATTAAAACTTGCGACAAACCAACAAATAATTGAACTAAGAATTAAATTAAAGCATAAGTATTTGATACAAGTTACCTCCAATCCATAGATGGTTAAATTAGTTCTTCATAGACAAAGAACCAATCCCAAGAATAATATGGAGGAAGGGTAGAATTATGGATGTCTAAAACAATTAATCTAAGCTAGTATTTATAGGAAAAACTAACCTAAACCTAAAAGGAGTAATAAACTAACAAGGTGTAGATACTCTGGGAAAACCCCACTTGGCTAGAGCGGTGAATTATCCTATGATGTCTAATTGATTTTAAGAGTCGCCACCTATGTTTTAGAGGATTATAAGAAAAACCTAAGAAAAGCCAATTTTATATACAAAACCAGAGATTCGGGAAAAGATGGGTTCGGGGGTTAGGTGACGGAGTGAGAAGTACTTAAACACCCATTCCGCCCAGCTTACGCGGGTCTTGCTACTTTTGGTGTTCTAATGCTAAATGTCCTTCAATAAAAAGTGCTAACAATTAAAATGAAAAGAAAGGGAAAATAAAAAGATAAATGATTTTATTGATTTAATTTATGCTAAAGATTACATGTTGAATTATCTTAACAATTACATTAATAATGAAATGGGGAGATTAAAGTAGAGATTAAAATGTAGGGAGATAACCTTAACCAACTTTAATGTAGTAAAGTAGTCATTTGGTCATGTCCCATTGATGGGGATTGCATACATTACCAAGACATGTGAAAATAAGAGAAGAAAAATAAAATACCTTAAGAAAATGGGCTTCAAACTTGGACTTGAAAATGGTGTTGTTGTAAGGCAATTGTTGTAGAACAATTTGTGTAGAGTTTTGTTGTGTTAAACTCTTGTTGGGAGAACTCTTGTAAAGAGAATTCTTGGGAGAATTGTTTATAGTGTATTTGTCTAGAGATTTCAAGTAAAAAAAGAAGGTCCTAAAAGTCTAGAGTTTTGGCTAGAGAGAAAATGTCTAGGTCCTCTTTCTAAGGTAGAAGAAGGGGGTTTTTATAGATAAAAAAGAGAGGGAAAGGTTGGAGGGAAAGATGATCAATCCATGTGAGATGGAATTGACCAATCACAAATAAGATAAAGTAAGATAATAAATAAAAGAAAATCAAATAAAATAAAATAAAAATGAAATATTTTATTTTAAAGAGGAGGCTAAGAATATGGGATTGGGAGTTACAAAACTAGGGGGATGAATGTAGATGTAAAAAGAGAGTTTTTATGATCAAGAAAAAGGAGGGAAAGAGCTACAATCCGTAACTGCAAAAATGGGAGGCGCGTGAGTCCCGCCTTTGGAACGAGAGGCGCGCGCGGCCCATTGATGGTGTCGGAGGCGCCCGCGGGTGAAAATAACAGAATGACTCTAAAAGTTAACTCTGTTATGCAGTTTAGTCCAAAACTAACGGAATCAGTTAGGAACTTAACAGAAGTAACAGAAATTAAAAACAAGTTAAATAAAAATACTATGTATGCAATTGGGGTGAGAGGTCCAAAGCGGGGTGTCTACAGAGCCCCTCGGCGACGTGGATTGCAAAGCAAAATGCGTCGACGAAAGAAAGACAACCACCGAGGACATCGACAAGAGAAAACAAAGAATCGATAAAGCAGGAATTTGAAATTGCGAGAGATAGAGGTGCGCTCCCTGTGTGAGGGGCTTTATTGATATAGAAAGGATATGGCGGGATCCGTTTGGCTGAAGCGGGATTCGTTTGCTGATGCGGGATCCGTTTGCTGAAGCGGGATCCGTTTGCTGATGCAGGATCCGTTTGCTGATGCGGGATCCGTTTGCTGAATCGGGATCCGTTTGCTGATCGGGATCCATTTGCTGAAGCGGGATCCATTTGCTGATGCGGGATCCGTTTGCTGATGCGGGATCCTTTTACTGATGGGGGATCCGTTTGCTGAAGCGGGATCCATTTCCTGAAGCGGGATCCGTTTGCTGATGCGGGATCCATTTACTGATGCGGGATCTGTTTGCTGAAGCGGGATCCGTTTGCTGATGCGGGATCCGTTTGCTGATGCGGGATCCGTTTTCTGATGCGGGATCCGTTTTTTGATGCGGGATCCGTTTGCTGAAGCGGGATCCGTTTGCTGAAGCGGGATCCGTTTGTTGATGCGGGATCCATTTGCGGATGGCGGGAACCGAGGCTCCGTCTGCCTATATGTGATATTGTTGTGTTGCTTGATGGAAAGGTGGTGATTTTGCGGCTCACCATGGACCGAGTTATTGTCATTGAACTGTAATTGTTTGACTCTGTGGGATGCAGGCGTAGTTGACGGCAGATCACTTTATGCTGGGGATGAAGTGCCTTGAGTTGCAGATGCTGTTGACCTTGTGGTGGTACCTGTTAAGTGTGTGCTTTGCAGGTATATGTGCTTCTGACATGTATGAGATGTGAAATGGCAGTTATGAGAGAAATTGTGCTTGTGGTGTGATGTGATTTGAAGGCAGTTTTGCTTGAGAGAGAGTTTTTATAAGAATGGAGAAAGTGATTTTGTGTGCGGTGTGATTTGAGGAAAGCCTCGGATGTATTCATACCTTCACTTACCATTGCCGTTGGATGGATTAGTGCAGTGGTGGTGGATGCCTTGATGCTTTTGATGAAGAATGTCCATGCTTTGGATGGAGAATGATGATGTTGGTGTAAGGATCCTGCCCCAAAAAAAACACGAGCACGTTTCAAGGGCGAAATACCAAACGCGGGAACCAGACCAATTTAACGGAGTCGCCACATTTTGTTAATTTTAAACCCAACAAAATGACAAAGGTTTGAGTTCAAAGGTTCGGAGATCAGGTTACAACTTGGGAAGAGTTTTTACGTCCTCCCAAGTTGCCTCGGACAAAGCCGAGTCTCCCTTGTTAGTTAACAAAAGTGCATGTGTGTGTGTGTGTTTTAACGGAAAATCTTTGTTTTAACTTTTTATTTATATTTTCAACTGAAAAAGGGTTTGTTTGACAAGAAAACAGAAGACAGAAGGGCAAAATGGTCAATCTCCCCATACGGCCAAAGTAGCCGTACGGATGGGAGACCACCCCTGGGATTTTACAGTTTGTTCAAGCAACAGTCCAGTTCCAGGCAGAAACAAAGCATTCTGCTTGAACTGGACCAAACTGTTCTGATTCCAGTTTGTTATTCCAACATAAAACAACATTAACAACTCATTCCTATGCCATTTGATCATCAAAGAACCTCCCAAAACAAGAGTTTGGGCATGATCAAAGGCAATCATTGGAGAAACATGAAAAGGTGGCCAATATGTCCTTTTGAGCCATAGTGACCATTTGATGAGTAAAGATTGAAACTTTACCATCAAAATAGCTCTTCTAGGCAAGATTAATCCTTTAGGGACAAGAACAAATCATAAATATTGGATCTTTATTACCCAAGCTTGGGAATTTTGGGCTAGATCAAGGTGATGAGGATAAAGATTGAGACTTTATCCTCAACATGATCATCATAGCTTAAAATGAGCAAAAGGAATAACAAGAGCATCATCCATGACAATAATGTAAATGAACAATCAACAAGCCATGATCAAACTAGGTTTGAACCTCTTCCACACAAAGTATGGAGGGCACCTTTGATCATCTCATGGCTTGGACTAGGAAATATAAATAGTAATAGATATATATATATATATATATTGCTTGAATGGACAAAACTTGCAAGAATGTAAAGATCAACAATAAATGACAAGATCAAAGATAAATAGAGTTCTTAGATGAAGAGAAGGGAGGGGGAGAAGGTGGCTTTACCTATCTTGGTTTAGGCCAATCTTCATTTCTCTCTTTCACTTTCTGTTCACTCTTACTCACACTATTCTGAGGTGAATTCGACAGAGTAACCTTAGTTCTAATGTTTCTCCCCCTTGAAATGATCAGCAAGGGGCTCTATTTATAGGGACTGAGGGTGCCCAAACCAGCCGTACGGCTAGGCCCCTCTAGTACCCAAAGCATCCGTACGGCTCAGCCTGGCGAGCTTCTGGATTTTTCCAATTTTATACCAGAGTAGTCCTGGAATTTATAGTTTATCCTAGGGAGGTCCTGGCCTATTAGCTTATCCCTGAAACAGTGCTAAGGCTACCTCTAAGATAGGTCGGTTTCAGATTGGGGTACTTACAGAGCCCCTCAGCAACGTCGCTTCGAAAGAGCGGGGTTGTCGATAGAAATAAGCATCCCAATCTGACAGGACGACGGCTTTAACCGATTTTGGTTTCATGGCTGGACCTAGTGGTATAGGATTCCTACGTATCGTTCGCGGGGAATCAAGCCTAACGTAGTTCGGAGGTACGCGGGGTTACTTAGATCTGGAAGGAGGCATGACTCTAGGGGTCAGAGGCGAGATATGGTAAACTTGGCTCAATGGGAGAGGGTTGACTTGCTGGGGATATGGTCAACTTGACTCTATAGGAGAGGGTTGACTTACACGGGACAGATTTTTACTGGGCTTACGTTGGGGACGACCTATGGTGACTATTCTAAGTCCAAGCTTGACCGGGGTCAACTCCATCTTCGGGGAGATTGACGGGAAAAATGGTCTTACGTCCCTCTAAGGACTGCCGAGACAAAGGCTCTAGCCTATAACGACTATTCTAAGTCATAGCTTGACCGGGGTCAACTCCATCTTTGGGGAGATTGATGGGAAAACTGGTCTTACGTCCCTCTAAGGACTGCCGGGACAAAGGCTCTAGCCTATAACGACTATTCTAAGTCATAGCTTGACCGGGGTCAACTCCATCTTTGGGAAGATTGACGAGAAAACTGGTCTTACGTCCCTCTAAGGACTGCCGGGACAAAGGCTCTAGCCTATAACGACTATTCTAAGTCTAAGCTTGACCGGGGTCAACTCCGTCTTTGGGGAGATTGACGGGAAAACTGGTCTTACGTCCCTCTAAGGACTGCCGGGACAAAGTCTCTAGCCTATAACGACTATTCTAAGTCATAGCTTGACCGGGGTCAACTCCATCTTTGGGGAGATTGACGGGAAAACTGGTCTTACGTCCCTCTAAAGACTGCCGGGACAAAGGCTCTAGCCTATAACGACTATTCTGAGTCATAGCTTGACCGGGGTCAACTCCGTCTTTGGGGAGATTGACGGGAAAACTGGTCTTACGTCCCTCTAAGGACTGCCGGGACAAAGGCTCTAGCCTATAACAACTATTCTAAGTCATAGCTTGACCGGGGTCAACTCCATCTTTGGGGAGATTGACAGGAAAACTGGTCTTACGTCCCTCTAAAGACTGCCGGGACAAAGGCTCAAGCCTATAACGACTATTCTGAGTCATAGCTTGACCGGGGTCAACTCCGTCTTTGGGGAGATTGACGGGAAAACTGGTCTTACGTCCCTCTAAGGACTACCGGGACAAAGGCTCTAGCCTATAACGACTATTCTAAGTCTAAGCTTGACCGGGGTCAACTCTGTCTTTAGGGAGATTGACGGGAAAACTGGTCTTACGTCCCTCTAAGGACTGTCGGGTCAAAACATTCGAGATAACTCCACCTTTGGGGAGTTTAACAAGGCAAACTGGTCTTACGTCCCACTAAGGACTGCCAGGACAAAGCATTCGAGTCAACTCCACCTTTGGGGAGTTTAACAAGGCAAACTGGTCTTACATCCCACTAAGGACTGCCGGGACAAAGCATTCGAGTCAACTCCACCTTTGGGGAGTTTAACAAGGCAAACTGGTCTTACGTCCCACTAAGGACTGCCGGGACAAAACATTCGAGTCAACTCCACCTTTGGGGAGTTTAACAAGGCAAACTGGTCTTATGTCCCACTAAGGACTGCCGGGACAAAGGCTCTAGCCTATAATGACTATTCTGAGTCAAGGTTTTAATCTAAAGGGTCACTCGGGGGATGAAGGTTTTAATCTAAAGCGGTCACTCTGGGGACGAAGGTTTTTTTAACCTAAAGGGTCACTCGGGGGACGAAGATTTGGTCAAGCCTACACTGCGGGATGGTTGACACATTTTCTTGATACCGGGAAAGAGCCTAAGGGTGACCTTCAAGACTCATTGTGGACAAAAAGGGTCCAAGACTTTGGAAAAATCATTTTGAGGGGAGATCAAAAGCATTTTGCTTGAAACATTGTCTTTGATAAATGATGCCAAATGGCCAAATTTGAAAATGCTTACTTTTGAAGGCAAATCTTTTAACGAAACATGTTTAGTCAAATTTTGGTTTTAACTTAACCGCGAGGTTTATATGCATAAAGTCCTTTTGAGCTTTGTCCATTTCTTAGGAGCGGTCGGGAGTAGAGAAACCTCTTGTTGTCGATGTCGGGGTAGCCCCATGTCCTTGTTCCTATTGATGGCGACGTAGCCCCAATGTCATTGAATATGTCGGGGTAGCCCCATGTCCTTGTTGCTGTTGATGGTGGCATAGCCCCCATGTCATTGAATGTCTCGGAGTAGCCCCATGTCCTTGTGGAGGTAGCCCCAATGTCGTCCTCCGACTTTTGATGTTGGCGTGGACCCGTTGTCGTCTCGCGGCCTTTGATGACGTTAGGAACCCATCCCTTTTTTCATGACGCACTCTTTCTTTTGCCTAGGCCGCCCTTTCGGGTTTTCAACCTAGCGGGCATCTCTTTTGCGTCTTTTATGGCACACCCTATTTTTTGCCTAGGTCGCCCTTACGGGTTTTCAACCTAGCGGGCTACTTTTTTGGTGCCTTTCTTCTCTTTTTTTTTTTTTTTTTTTTTTTTCATATAAGTGATCCAGCCGACTTGATAGAACGAGGACTTAATATATCTTTTGGAGGAGACATGCAAGGGCCTTTATTTAGGCGGGAGAGAGTCCCTTTATTTTGGTGAACAATGTATTATCATGGAACGGGAGGAAGCCCTTGCTCGACAGAATACAAGTGTTTAGCTCTTTCCTAAGATGTAGAGAGAAGAAGACTTGTTGAGACATTTGAAACTTGCCCTAGTTAATATCATCAAATGATTGCTGGAATGGACCATGTTTATTATTAAGTCAAGATTATAACAAGCAAGTAGCCTTAACATGTATAAATGTTGTGATCAATTAAGATTAAGATTCGATCAATGGAAAGGTGTTTATGGGGAGATTGGTCATTATCTGGGAAATTGGTCATTGATGGGACCAAGGGAAGAGAACCGGGTCATTTTGGGAGGATCGAGGTTTGATGGATTCATTTCATGCTGTGACCGGACCCGAAGGTTGCCTACGTTCCCCTCAGTTTGAGGAGCTCAGGTCACCGTAGTTCGGCCGTGGGGCCTTCTTTTGCTGGGGTTGGTGTCCTTTCGAAGGATGTTGTTGCTTTGCTGATGTAGATCGCTTTTCTTTACGGTGAACTCCTCGGGATGTTCTTTGAGGTGGACTTTTGCAGTGAACTTGGTGAACTTTTGAGGTAAACTTCCTCTTTGCCAATATTCATTTGCTTTCCTTTTTTCCATTATCCATTTCTTTCTCTCTTATCATTTTTTTAGAGAGAGGGGAAACATTATCCCCAACTTGCTATCTTGGACATTGGCTCATTTGTAGTCCCTTGGTGGAATTCTGCCACTTCTTACTTTGACTTTTGAAGATCTGGGAAGTCCTTTGCTTGGTTGCGCACGCGCGATCATGGTTGAATCTTGGTGGTTGAGCAACAACATCCTCGCCTTTTCATTGTCTCGGGATGCCTTTGATGCGCATTAAGGATTTGTATAGGAAAGGTGTATCGGGTTGTGTATCAGGGTAATGTATGAGGGAAGATTTGCCATTGATGGTTTCTTCATGCCAATTGATCACAACATTTATTCATATCAAGATTAATTGTTTGCATTTGGCACTTTTCATTTGTGTTAGGTCCATTCATCCTTAATGAGTCGTCATTGACTAGTATGCTTAGAAGTCAATTCGTCATTTTGGGGACGTAGCAATCAATTGATAATAACAAGCAAGGCAATTTCAAGAGTAAACATATATTGCAAATAATGTCTCAAGTCTAGAGAGAAGAGAAGGAAAATGACTCTTTTATGTAGATAACTTTGTACATACATGTCCAAGTGCGGAACTCTGTAAAAATAAAAAGACACGGTCTAGAATGGACTCCTTTTTTTCTTTCTAGAACCTACGAGGCTGGAAGACTCACATTTTTTTTTTTTTTTTTAAGGATGGGTTCCCATGAAGCACGATGATCCATTTTCTTCCACAGTTGTTGGAGGGGTTGTCGGCGGCATATTCCATGTCTTCCACGGGGAACTCGGGTTCCATGTCGTCGGGAAAGATGTCGCGAGGCCTCTACTTGGCTTGGCGTTGCAATTGCCGGGGTCGTCTACTCATGAGGGCGAGTTGGGAGCTTGCCTGTTGGCCAAGCCTTTTGGTGATTCCCTTTCAAGGTGCGTAATCTCTGTGCATTGCATTCGGCGAGAGTATGGATTTCCCTGTGATGTAACCGCCTTTGGCCTTCCGAAGCTTGGGCTTCTTGTTGTAGACGGTGTCCCAATTGTTTGATCTCATTGCTCATGTGGACGGTTGTTTCGAACGCCAATTCGGATGTGGGCTCCTTGGTCAATGCTTCCAGTGGACAGAACCGCGAAGGACTTTTAGCATATTAAACCTCAAGGTGAAATTATAACCATGATTTGAGAAAAATGCTTCATTATCGGATTAGCTTTTTAGGAAAAACTTGATCTTTTATTTTAAGAAAACTTGATCTCCATTTTTTTATTATTATTTTTTTTTAATTTAATTTTATTATTTTTTATTTTTTTTGGAAGACACACCTTTGTTTTGAGTGAAAGACTCACACACATTTTTTTTTTTGTAAGCTTTTGACAAGACAAAAATGGCAATAATAATCTTATTAAGAGAACTGACAATGGACCCAAAATGGTCACCACATGGCATCAACCGGGGAGTCAAGACTTTAACCAAACCTAACAGACATCTTAACCGACTTTTCCTAATGACTTATCATACGCCCTAAAAGCAACTGGCTCTTCCTAAGGATGAAAACAGACTCCTTCTAAGGGGAGGTTGATAGGAGAGGTTTCGGAACTCCGTCGTTTGCTGTGGCAACCGCAACACCATTCATTTCCCAACCCAGGGCATTCGGCCCTTCAGACATTTTCTGTGCCACTGATCTTTTCCAAACGCCTTCCGTCGTTTCGGCTTTGCTGATTTTAGGAACCACCATTTGGGACACTGATTTTGTCAATTTTTCCAAAACAGGCTCTCCCACTTTGGGATTGACAACTCTGTCAACCATGGGCTCTTTTTCCTTGGGGCGGACACCACTCCATTTATCAATCATCGGGGAAGTCACAGATTTGAGCATGTTGACGCTCGGGTCATTGGCTGTGTCGGGGGTGTGGGGGCGTCCAAGCTTCCCCTTCTCAATTAGTTTCGAGATGATGCGTCTTATGGCGGTGCAATCATTGGTATCATGGCCGTGGTAGTTGTGAAAGGCACACCTTTGGGTCTTGTCTCTACGTTTTTCAAGATTCTTTGGCCGAAAATCTTCGAAGGGCCACATGAGGCCTTGTTTGACCAATCCTTCAAATACTTTGCTTATGGGCATTCCGAAATCCTCAAACTTTGTGAAATGGAGCTTGGCTCGGCCCTTGGCTTTTCTTTCATTGTTGACCGGAGTGTGGTGGGGATGATAATCACCGCTACTCAATGCAAAGGGGTGCCCATCGAGTGTCCTTTCAAACTTAGCTTCCATTTGCCTTCTTTTTCCCAACAACGTACCCGACTGAGGTCCAACATGAGGATTCTGTGGAGGTGCATGGGTGTAGGAATACCCATAACCTTGGTTGCTTGTAGGAATATATATTTGAGGCATGCAAGGAGCTTGTGGTCCAAAAGGTCTTGGATTATAGGATCTTGGATTATAGAAATGATACGGTTTACTTATAATAATCTCCGTCCCTAGTACTTGTTAAGCACTAGTATAAAGGCTAAATGATCATGAGATGATCATGTTAGATTTATGGGTACTTGTTTGGAACAAGGTACTGGACATGACCCGCTGTATGAGATTTATGTCATGGTCTATGTCGTACATATATCTCATATTAGTTATGTCATTTGAATCCTTAGACATGAAGTTATTATAGTCTTCCACTTGATGAACATTGTGTTTGACATATTCAAACGCTACCTTAACACGGTAGTTATAAAGGGTATGATTGGCATGATCGGATTCACGTAGGGAAGAATAGTAAGCTAAATGGATTTGTCCCTCTACGGAGAGATGTCAAGCTTAGGCCTCTCGTAGGAATGATGTTGATGAAATGTTCGGCCGGACTCAAATGAATTGATTGGATCAATGTCATTTGGATTATCAACATATTCGGAATCGAGAAAGTATTGAACAAAGCAAGTTGACTGTTTGACCATGACTTGTGTTCAATGACATTGTGGACAAAGGGATTATGACATATTCTAAAGGAATGCGAACTTGTTTCTAGTTATACTATTTGGGTAGGTATGACGGTTTGCTAGAACCTAATCATATCTTATGGTTTCATGTTTGAACCCATTGCCAACTTAGTATAATCCTAGAGGGTCACACACAAGAGAACGAATCTTTAAAAGGACTACATTGGAATTTTGGAAATTTTGGACATTCTGGGGAAGTGGGCGACCGCACAGTATTGACTGGGCGGCCGCACACTTAGCTCAAATTTTGTGCCAGTTTGTTTCAGATAGATGTGCGACCGCACAGTGTATTCTGGGCGGCCGCACAAGGCTGTCGGGTGGCAGATTCCTAATTTGATTAGGAAACGAATTTTGGACGGATTTTGACACAAGTTTCCTATTTGGAATAGGTCATACTTGTGTATAAAAGGCAAAATTCGGCCAGCACTCTTAACCAATTGATTTTGTAAGTCTAAAAGAGTTTGAGAGAGGGTTTATTTTGTTCTAAGACATTCTTGGTTAAAGAACAAAATAATACACAAAATAAATTCCATATAGTTCTTTTGATTGTGAAAAGGTGTTTCACAATTTTGGTCTAGCAACCAAGATCAAGAAGCTCCTTGATATTCGTTCGTGGTGTGGATACCGCTAGAGGGTGAAGCTCATCATCTTCAAAGTTCGTGATTTCTTGTTCGCGATAAAAGCCTCGTTTTCTCCACCAAGAATTAAAGACCAAGATCATAGTCATCAAGGGTTAGTTCTTCCTCTATTCTAGTAATGATATTTGATTTAATCATATGAATGGATCTATGGGCTTTGGGTTTCAAAATTTTAAATGCTAAATTCTGCTGCGAATGTGTCTACGAAACCCAATAGTGGTATCAGAGCCCCGTTCATGTTGATTATTTCAATACCTAGATCATGTTATGTGTATATAAATTGTTTATGTGCCTTGCATGATGTGAATATTGGAATATATGACGTTTATGAGTTTTGTGATTTTATGTGGTTTATCGTTTGGCAACTTTAATCGCACGATTCAATCGCAATAAATAAATTATGGTGGATTTAGAATTTTTGGTTATTAATTTTTGATTGGATCAAAGTTTTAATAATTGGGGAAGAACAATTTTGAGACAAAATTTTCGAACTTGAAAATTCTGCACCTTCTGATGGCCATGGGCGACCGCACGGAAAAGACTGGGCGGCCGCACGGTTTTGGGCGACCGCACAGGTCCTTTTGGGCGGCCGCACAGAGGGATCAGAAGGTCTGATTTTGGTTGAAAAACAGAATCTGGAATTTTTCGAAAAATTCAACAAAACCAGTAACAGAACCAATCCAGACTTGATGATCTGGAATGGGTTTTGGGTAGTTGGTTTGTGTGTGGATTTTGGGGTTTGATTTTCCTATTTGTTTTAGTCTTGTGATTCTAAGATTGGTTCAAGGTTTGGATGGCTAATCTGCGTTCATCGAGATTGTGTTTCCCAAACTTGATCGCAATCAAAGTTTTAAAGATAAAACGAAGTTAGAATTATGAAGAGTTCATAATTGATAAAATTGAGAAACAAATTTCTTGATTCAATGATTGGAGATCCATGTGGAATTGTGAATGCAATTGGCCTACGTTTATCGAGACCATCTATTGCTTAGTTTCGGCCACATGGACTACTTTCTTGGTTTCTTGAATTAGTGCGGGATTGTGGTAGCCTAATGGCTTAGTTCGACCGCACTTCTTGTTGTCTTGATTTGGAAATAATAACCGAAGTTGAAATAGTCTCATCCTCATAATTATAGAGAAACTAATGACACATAAATATCATGCTTAAATTAATGGAGATTAATTTAGTGGCTAAACTTGATGTGTAGCATGTTTATATTATGTGCTCATAAATGTGTTATATGCTATATGTGATGAACCTTCTCAGAAAGTTTTAAGTCCTTCTTTGCCATGCCATGATTAAAACACTTGTTTATATATGGGTGATTTTGATGTGGGTTCGCCTCCGCGAAGTGCATTAATTTTATTCATGTATGAGCAAGATGAGGTTCATTAGTTTAATGTGGGCTTGCCTCCGCAAGGTGCATTAAAATTGAATGGTTCCTATACGTTTAAAATTGTTGGACTTAATTAGGCGTCAAAACAGTTTTGGGCCTAGGCAAAAGATGAGATTAAACATGATTTTTGAAATTGGATTTCTCAAAGAATCTCATAAAAGGATCTAAGAATCATATGGGATATGATTGACATGATTGTCTACCTAATTAATTTAGTTTTGAGCGGTCCGCCTCCGTGGACTCAAAAGTTAAATTAAAGTTGGATCTTTGCCCAATTAAATTATATTATACATTGGATATATATGAAGGTTATATAATTTAGTGGGAGTATTTTGTTTGAAAAATACATTATTTATCTCTTTAATGAAAACCGGTACTTATTAAATTTTGGAAATTTTGCATATTTGTAGATAATGACTAATAACACTCAATCAATGTCGTTGCGATCGATCCTTGAGAAGGATAAGCTCGAAAAGAATGGTACTAACTTTATGGATTGGATCCGTAGCATAAGAATCGTTCTTAGGCAAGAAGATAAGTTGTACATTCTCGATGGGCCTCTCCCTGCTGAACCACCGCCTACTGCCCCTAGGGTAGAAAGAGACAATTACAAGAAACATCGTAATGATTCTAGAAATGTAAGTTGTCTCATGCTTGCTGCTATGTGCTCAAAACTCCAACAAAGTTTGGAACATTTGGAAGCCTATGAGATAGGCGTGGAGTTGAGAACCATGTTTCAAGAGCAAGCTAGGCAAGAGAGGTACAAGACCATTGTTGCATTCACTACTTGTAAAATGAATGAAGGGCAACAAGTGAGTCCTCACTTTCTTAAAATGAAAGCTTATGTAGAGCACCTTGAGAAACTTGGCTATCCAATCCCATTGGAGCTAGCCACGGATCTCATTCTTAATTCATTGCCTAAAAGTTATAATCATTTTGTGATGAATTATAACATGCATGGAATGGATAAGAATCTCTCTGAGTTGCATGGGATGCTCAAAACTGCAGAGATGAAAATTGTGGAGAAAGGTTCTCCCGTGCTCTTGGTTCATGATGGAAGAAGGCTAGTGCCAAAGGAAAGGGTAAGGCAAAAGTTGTTAAACCCAAAATAAGCAAGGCAAAGGTTGCCAAGGCTTCTGAGGCAAAACCTGATTCACAAAAGGATGCAATCTGTTTCCATTGTCAAGAAATTGGTCATTGGAAACGTAATTGCAAGGCTTTCTTGGAAGAGCAAAAGAAGAAGAAGAGCAGCAAGGCTGCGTCGACTTCAGGTATCTATATGATAGATATTCTCCTTTCTACCACTGATTCTTGGGTATTGGATATCGGATGTGGTTCTCACATTTGTCTAAATGTGCAGGGACTAAAGAATAGGAGACTGCTTAAAGAAGGTGAAGTAGATCTACGCGTGGGAAATGGAGCAAGAGTTGCTGCATTAGCCGTAGGGACTTATGAAGTCACTTTACCTTCCGGATTAATTCTTGTTTTGAACAATTGTATTATGTTCCGGATTTAAGTAGAAATATTATTTCAATTTCTTGTTTGGATAATGAAGGTTTTAAGTTTCTTATTGAGAATAAGAAATTTTCTATTTATTTAAATATGTGCTTTATGGTATTGCTAATTCATTAATGGCCTTTATGTCTTGAATGTCAAGAATGAAAATAATGACAATGTCTATCATGTAAATAAGAAATCTAAACCTAATGATGTAAATCATACTTATTTGTGGCATTGCCGTCTCGGTCATATTAATGAGAAGCGTATCTCAAAACTCCATGGGGACGGACTTTTAGGTTCATGTGACCTCGAGTCATATGATACTTGCGAGTCGTGTCTTCTTGGAAAAACGACTAACACACCTTTTACCAAGTTGGGTGAAAGGGCAAGCGACTTATTGGGGTTGATACTGTAGACACCCCGCCTTGGACCTCTCACCCCGATTGCATACATAGTATTTTTATTTAACTTGTTTCTGTTAATTTCTGTTACTTCTGTTAAGTTCCTAACTGATTCCGTTAGTTTTGGACTGAACTGCATAACAGAATTAACTTTCTAGTCTATTCTGTCAAAATTGTCTTTTCAAAGCCGCGCGCCTCCGCCTTTTGAGGTCAGAAGCGCGCGCCTTCCGATGGTACATCCGGAAGCGCGCGCCTCTGGGGCGTCAGTTACAGATTTTTTCCCAAGAATCCCTCTCTTGCTTATTTTGCATGGATTTCACCCGGGAAATATTTCTTTGTGACCGCGAATTGGCACCAAAAACATCCCCTTTCAACTATAAAAACCCCTCCAATCCATCATTGGAGGGGATCTCTTCGCTACTTCTTTTTGGACATTGGACTTCTTTTTGGACTCCAACCTTGATTCACCAACTACATTATACACAAATTCTCCCAATAAGAGTTCTTAGGAACAAGACTCTACACAAATTGTTCTACAACAATTTCATTACAACAACAACACTTTCAAGTCAAGGTTCCAAGTCCTCTTTCTCAAGGTACAACTCCATTTTCTTCCTTTGTTTTCTTCTTCTTGATGTATGCAATCCCCATTAATGGGACATGACCAACATGACTACTTCACATATTGAAGTTAGTTAAGGTTATCTTCCTACATTTTAATCTTAACTTTAATTCACCATGTTAATTTCTCTTCATCTCTTAATGTAATTCTTTAACATTATTTGTTATATGTAATCTTTATCATTAAATAAATAAAACAATTCTATTTTATTTCCCTTTATTTCCCCTTTTCTTCTCATCACAATGTTAGCACATTTCTATTTAATTAATTGAAGGACATGTAAATATTAGAACACCAATAGTAGCAAGACCCGCGTAAGCGGGGCGGAGTGGGTGTTTAAGTACTTCCCACTCCGTCACCTAACCCCCGAACCCTTCTCTCCCGAATCTCTGGTTTTGTACATAAATTAGGCTATTTTAGGTTTTTCTTATGTTCCTTTAAAAACATAGGTGGCGACTCTAAACAAATCTAAAACAAGTTAGACATCCTAGGATAATTCACCACTCTAGCCAAGCCGTGGTTCCCCGGGGTATCTACAGTGGCGACTCCGCTGGGGAGATATTAGAGGGTTAAACTTGCGTTCTTAACTTTTGGTGTTCTTATTACTGTTTTCTGGGCATTCTGGTAAAAAGGGTGGGAAGCGCGCGCCTTTAGCCTCCTTGGCCTAAAGCGCGCGCGTCCGACCCTTATTACCAGAATCGCCCGCCTCCTTTCTTGTCCTTCAATTCCATGTTTCTGTGCTAACAAATTCTGCTGGGGAAAGTTTTCTTAATTAAGGGTCAAGGCAATCCCTTGAACCCACTGATTTGCAGGTTCTCACCCAGAAGCGGGCGCCTCTGCCCTTCTTCCTCTCACGCGCGCACCTTCCGCATAGGCATCCCAATGCGCGCGCTTCTGGGCGCATTCCCGGAACAGAACAGTGCACAGAAACAGAACAGAATGATAGTGTGTGGGCACCGGGCCTGCATACAATTTCTTTTACTTTCTGTTTATTTTTACCGGTCACACGGGTGATTCGGGAGTTGTAAATACGTGCTTATTTGTTTCCTTTTTTTTTCTTTCTGTGAAAAAAAATAAAAATAAATTGTCACTTGTTAGACCTCACACTACATGCACATATTCCTATCAACTGCTCACAAATCGAGTCGCACAAGTCCAACCCCAAACCCGTCGAGGCCCGTCCTAGGAAGTTTTCAAGCTCCACCCGACCTTGACTCTTCCGAAGCGGTAAACCTCAGCCCGTGGCGTAGTTCACGACTACATGCCGGGGGTGACCTTTAAGCCTCATATTCAAGCCGAGCACAAACCAAACAATTCTAGTTAGGGTCTAACACTCCGTGACTCAAGTCGGTTTCCATGTACCGAGATTTCCCTAAACTAATGTCTTCAAATCATACATGCCAACTTGTTGAAATGGACGCAATAAAAATCGGTCCCCAAAAGTGGTTATTTTGGACGAAAATAAAAATCCGTTCCCGCATGTATGATTTACTACATTAATTTAGTTTAATCCCGTCACATGTAGGTATCATAAACGTGGTGGAATCCGATGAGTATATGGGACCGCGAGAAGGTCTATATACTAGTGTGACGATTCCACTATTTTTCTAGAAACCCCAAAAAGGACTCCGTCCTTCCGACTTTGTAAATAAAAAAAAAATAGTCTTTTTCTTTATGTGGTTGAGTCTTTTTCCTTTGTTGTGGGTGAAGTTACTTTACTCAAAAGGTGTTTGTGGGGCCATCCTAAGATCAACCGTGTTCTCTCCATAGGTCCAATGGCTTCAAATGGCAACGACAACGGCATTCCCGTGTCCAATGAAGGGTTATTCGGCATGGTGGAAGCATTGAAAGAGCAAGTTGATACACTAGCCGAGAATGTCCGCCGCAAGGATGATCTATGGCGAGCTCGTTACAAGCATGTGAAAACGGTCCACGAGAAAGAAGTTGCTCAACTCAAGAACCGATTAAAGGGGCTCACGAATGAAGGAAAGGTCCAAAGCATTGATACCGGTTTGGTCAACACTCTCATGTCCTACATTGACCAAAGGCTTAGTGGGCTAAATTTGCACAAGGGCCCAAGCACCGATCTTCATCAAGATTCTCTCCTCATGAACACAATGGAGGCTCTTCCCGAAAAGTTCAAGATGCCGATATGGGCAAGTTCAATGGCAACTCTTGCCCCGACGCTCATGCCGACTCCTACATTTGGGCCATGCTACCAAAGAAAGTGTCTCCTCAAATAATGGCACAATGCTTCCCGCTTACTCTCGAGGGGTCGCAAAAGATTGGTATATGGGTCTTCCAGTTTCCACCCGCCTCAACTGGGATGCCGCTATGCTTGCCTTCAAGTCACAATATCAAGGCAACTCCATATTCCGCCCCACCAAGAAGGAATTGGAGAGCACCGTCCAAATGGATAATGAATCATTTGGGGACTTCTATCGCCGTTGGAATGACAAGCTAGCCGAGATGGTTGATAGGCCTTCCAAGAAGGAACAAATGGACATCTTCTTGAAATGTTTGAAAATGGACTACCGCACTCGTCTTAGTGGGCTTTCACTCCGATTTCTCAAGCATGTATGATGCGGGGTTAGAATTGACAATTTGCTCGAGAAGTGGCCGAGTCCTCCTATGACACAAGCTTCAACGACAAAGGGTTCCCAAGCAATGACATGGAAGAATGTAGTGACATGGAAGACTACAACGACAATGAGGACTACAACGACATGGGGGATGACGACAACAATCTCCGTTTCTCTTTCTCTACCTAGTAGTAGGAATAAAATAATAAAAAAAAAGAGTCAAAAGTCCTCTTTTGTGTGCATTAATGTTTTCTCTCGTCCCATGTTAAGTGTCGAGTCTTCTTATCAAATAAAAGTCGTTCTTGTCCTTATACACTCTTCCAAGTTGTTCAATCTAATTCTGGCAAAATGATGAAAAGATGTCTAAACGAGTTTTGGAATGAAGGCCATCACTTGAACGCCTAGGGGCTAAACATTGTGACGAAGGCAACATCATCAACGACGAAGACAAAGCCAAGACATCAAAGGTGAAGCAACAACCATGGAGAAAAATCAAGCAATGTTACAAAAAGGGATTAAAAAAAATAATAATAAATAAATAAAATAAAAGCTCGCTAGGTTGAAATCATCAAATCAACCTAGGCAAAAGTTAGAGCACAAAAAAAAAAAAAAATCCCACTCAATCAAAGAAGATCAACATCATCATCCACCAACAAAGGACGAAGCTACGAAGCAACAATTCCATCACGAAGAATGGAGAATCCACAAGAACTACGGTGACCTGAGCCTCTACACTGGAGGAACGTAGGCAACCTGCGGGTCCGGTCTCATGCAAGAAAGAAGATATGTTTAGCCCTAGCGCGTTATGGTGATTGGCCTTCATCTCGCACTTGTCAAGACATCTTTGTACGATTCATTTGCCAATGAATTAATCACCAAAAAGATTGAACAACTTTCTTAGATTTGGAATCATTTCGCGCTCCTTGTCGAGTCTAGGGACTTCTATTCTTTCTGCATACTCCCAATTTCTTGCAATCAAATTGGGGCTTTCCTTCTCTTCTCTCTTAATGACTTACTTGCCTTCGTGAGTCATTCAATTCAATAAAAAAAATACATGTCAATACTAGGGACACTTCCCTAGTCGAGTCAATGTCACTCATCTTTAGTGACAAAAGGTTTTCAACGCAAAATCACATGTCTCTCATCCTCAGCTAGAGTCAATGCACACTTCCTCATTAATCGAGTAAAAAATGAAGACGCAAAAGAGATGCCCGCTAGATTGAAAACCCGAAAGGGCGGTCTAGGCAAAAAACAGGGTGCGTCATAAAAAAAAAAAAAAAAAAAAGAGAGAGTGAGAGAGAGAAGGGAAAGAGAAATGGAGATCCCCGGCCTCTAAAGAAGATAAGATCTACATTGAATCTCCTCAGCAAGTCAATTCCCCACCGAGTCAACTTGGGATTGCAAAAGGCTCGACAAGATATAGCACCATCAAAGGTTGTCTTGGGTTATCGGCATCATTCTCCAGCAGTGTGCATTTTTGGGTTCATGAAAAGAAGGCCCGTGGTTACCAAGATCCATCCGAGAAAGATCCCATCATAAAAGGGCACGAGGTTGAACAAATAATCCCTAGCTAGTCAATTGGCTTGGGCAACAAATAGTAGCAACATGTGTCTCAGTTTTCAAAGCTTCTTCAAGTATGTGCTTCTAAAGTACGCCGAAAGGCTCCCGAGAAATGGAGTAGCTCTTGCCATGTCCTCTCATGTTTGTTCCCTCGCACGAGGATGAGTCACTCTTGCTTTGCTCAAATGGTGACGCCCTAGGGGCTATATAACCCGAGAACAAGGGCTTCTTTTGACAATCAACAAGCCCTAGGGGCTATGCTCAAGAAAGATGTGTGAGACTATCCTCAAAGTCCCTCAAAAGGGATGTCAAAAAGCCCTCTTGTCATGTGTGCCCGTGCTCGTTTCCCCAATCAAGGGTGGACCTTTCTCGCAATCAATGATGGCACTCTAGGGGCTACGGTCAAGTCTTAAAGGCTCCCTCGGCAAAGAGCAATTAACTCCCCAGCAGTATCCCCAGCCAAGTCATGTGCAACATTGGAAGCTTCCTCAAACCGGCACCGAAGGTCTCAACGGGCTTCGCAATCTACAATCTTTTGGGCTACGGTATTACAGTAATTCAAGCAAAGGGCAGTATTAGGGCTTCGCGACCGACAGTCTTTTGGGCAACAATAATCAAGCAATGCAATGTGGATTAGTCTTATGGCTCCATGAAAGAGATCAAGCTTCAAAGGTCTCTCAACACTTCAAGTCAAAGGCCTCTTGGTTTTAAATGAAGACTCCGATGTTATGAATGAAGTTGATGATTTTTGTTAGAACTTTCAACGAGATCATGAAGAAAGTCTTAGAGAAAAGGAAAAAGATTCAATATGCTAAACTCTAATCAAAACAGGGTTATAGCGGGAAATGCCACGGCCAATCCCAATGTTTCTGCAATTCAGCACCCCCTTCTCCAAGATCAAAAGCACAAGGTGCAGCTCAGATAAAGTTGGGCCACAGCACTAGTTGCATCCGAAGATCCGTCATTAGTTCAACTCAAGAAGAGTCAAGCAAGCATACTCATTTGAGACTTTATCACGCCAAGACCTTATCCTCCGCGACCTCGACGGCACCGCAAGACATTACTGCATCCTTTGACATAAGCCCTCAGCCATTTGGGTATCAACCATAATGAGGCCATTCATCTCCCCAGTAAGAGCAAGAAGGAGATCTCTATCAAGAATTCTACCAAACGGTACATCCGCTCTCAATGCCGAGCCAATCACGAGATAATTGGGGCTTTACAATGAAAGGTCTTCACATCTCGCCATCTACAAGCCCACGACACTTGGGGCTTTGCAATCTCTCGAAGCTTGGCATCAACGATCTCCTCTTGGGGCTTGCTCACTATAACAACAAAGGGCGATTTACTCGAATGGGCCAAGAGCTGATTTATCTTGGAGCTATGCAAGTCCCTCAAAATTTGGCATCAAAGGCATTCTAGGGTCTTTACAATCAGCAACCCCTCATCTCGGCATCAAAAGCCTTTTGAAGCCCCATAATCGACAAATATCTTGGGGCTAGACATCAATCTTCGTTGGGCACACCAGCGACAACAGAATTCAAGCGAGGCAATCCGGACTTCGACTGAACATGACTTGATCTTGGGTTGGCTTCACAAGCACACAATGGTTAAAATGGTTCACCCACGAACTTAAAAAAAAAAAAAAAAAAAAAATATCTTTTCCTCACATGTGTGCATATTCTTTCCTTTCTAATCTTTAAAAAAAAAAAAAAAAAAAGATTTTTCTTTTTTCTTTTTCTCCTTCTATGTGCAAAAGTATGTGCTTTGCTTTGCTTTGCTCCTAGCTTCTCCTCCAGCATTCTCCATCATCCTTGAACTACGCTGGTCTGATTCCCTTAAGGGATACGTAGGCAGCCTTTGGCACGACCAACCCATCATCCAGAGTACCATCTCGCCAACCCATCATCAAGAGCATTCTCTCATCAACATCCAAAGAATGGACATTCTCCATCAAAGCATCCTCCGCGGACATCAGAAATCCATCTCCACTCAAGCGGCAATGGTAAGCGAAGGTATGAATACATCCAATGCTTTCCTCAAAATCACACCGCACACAAGATCACTCTCTACATTCTTACTTATCTCTCATTGCAAGGGTGTTCCAAAATCCCATCACACCACGAGCACAATTTCTCTCTCTTCATTTCACACTTCATGCATCTTCTTGCAAGAACACATATACCTGTCAAGCACACACATAACAGGTACCACCACGAAGTCAACAGCATCCGCTACTCAAATCACTTCATCCCCGCCAGAAAGTGGTCAACCGTGCCCACAATCCACAAAGTCAACAACATAAGCAGATGCGGCTCCAAGTCGGCAACTCGGTCCATATCGAGACAAGCTCCCATGAGCTCCAAGTCGGCAACTCGGTCCATATCGAGACAAGCTCCCATGAGCTCCAAGTCGGCAACTCGGTCCATATCGAGACAAGCTCCCATGAGCTCCAAGTCGGCAACTCGGTCCATATCGAGACAAGCTCCCATGAGCTCCAATACAACACTCCAGCAAAAGTCGCTCATGCAGGGAGCGCACCCCTATCTCTAGCAATTTCAAATTACTGCTTTCATCGAGTCTTTGCTTTCTTTTCTTTCTGTTTCTTTGTCGATGTCCTCGGCGGGTGTTTTTACTTTCGTCGACGCGTTTTGCTTCGCAATCCACGTCGCCGAGGGGCTCTGTAGACACCCCGCCCTGGACCTCTCACCCCGATTGCATACATAGTATTTTTATTTAACTTGTTTCTGTTAATTTCTGTTACTTCTGTTAAGTTCTAACTGATTCCGTTAGTTTTGGACTGAACTGCATAACAGAATTAACTTTCTAGTCCATTCTGTCAAAATTGTCTTTCAAAGCCGCGCGCCTCCGCCTTTTGAGGTCAGAAGCGCGCGCCTTCCGATGGTACACCCGGAAGCGCGCGCCTCTGGGGCGTTAGTTACAGATTTTTTCCCAAGAATCCCTCTCTTGCTTATTTTGCATGGATTTCACCCGGGAAATATTTCTTTGTGACCGCGAATTGGCACCAAAAACATCCCCTTTCAACTATAAAAACCCCTCCAATCCATCATTGGAGGGGATCTCTTCGCTACTTCTTTTTGGACCTTGGACTTCTTTTTGGACTTCTTTTTGGACTCCAACCTTGATTCACCAACTACATTATACACAAATTCTCCCAATAAGAGTTCTTAGGAACAAGACTCTACACAAATTTTTCTACAACAATTTTATTACAACAACAACACTTTCAAGTCAAGGTTCCAAGTCCTCTTTCTCAAGGTACAACTCCATTTTCTTCCTTTGTTTTCTTCTTCTTGATGTATGCAATCCCCATTAATGGGACATGACCAACATGACTACTTCACATATTGAAGTTAGTTAAGGTTATCTTCCTACATTTTAATCTTAACTTTAATTCACCATGTTAATTTCTCTTCATCTCTTAATGTAATTCTTTAACATTACTTGTTATATGTAATCTTTATCATTAAATAAATAAAACAATTCTATTTTATTTCCCCTTTATTTCCCTTTTCTTCTCATCACAATTGTTAGCACATTTCTATTTAATTAATTGAAGGACATGTAAATATTAGAACACCAATAGTAGCAGGACCCGCGTAAGCGGGGCGGAGTGGGTGTTTAAGTACTTCCCACTCCGTCACCTAACCCCGAACCCTTCTCTCCCGAATCTCTGGTTTTGTACATAAA